>JBBBDQ010001156.1:3510000-3555000 GCA_037127315.1 Ascarosepion bandense
TAGATCTTCTGAGATTATTTTCATGGAAGAATATATGTTCCTGAAAGAAAACGAAAACAGAAAAATCATCAGGTATAATCCTCCATTTAATCAATTAGTTACTATTAAACTGGGACATAAATTTCGTAAATTAATTGATAAACATTTTCCTAAAAATAACATTTTAAGCAAAATTTTCAATCGGAATTCTCTAAAAGTTGCTCTAATAGTATAGTAAAATAATTAGATTAGATAACAATAAAATATTCAAATTATTTAACAATAACATTAGTAATTCCCATCCACAAAAATGCGAACGGTACCACCATGGTGTTTCAGGTGATTGAGTAGCAAGGGGCTTCTCTCTTTAGGAATGGTCTTAGATTTCGCTGTAAGAATTTACATCGTCGTCTGCAATAGGACTTCATCCGAAGATCTTTCCCTACTGCATTAGAAATGTTCATTTTGGTCACATTCCGCTTTTTCGCCAGGTCAGCCATTGACTGTGATGGATTTGCTGCAATGGATCGTTTCAAGCCACTGAGAAACCTTCTGTTGCAGATTTTATCACTTCTTGGACTGTGAGCCTTTCTTTGCATGTCTTTACCTTCCCTTAAGTTTGCTATAACACGATAAACAGTCCTAGGAGCATAGCCAGTCTCTCTGATAATGTCAGACGTCTTATGCCCCGCGTGGAACAATTCAGCAAAAACCATTCTATGGTTAAATTCTACACTGGCACTCATTTTGTTAGTATTTTTAGGTGGCTAATCTGGACTTCAGACTCTAAAGAGTACAGCAATGTAGGAAATATTTTCTCGCAAATTACTCGAATATTGGGCCAGAAAAAGAAAATGCCGAAAATTCAACTCGCCGGTACAATATCGCGAACTGCTATCCACCTAACCAGTCAGACTCAAAAACATTTTCTCTCGCTTCGAGAACGACTGCTTTTATCGGCCGATCAATTTTTTCCATTGGCCGACAACTCAAAGAGGACGCTAATATTCCTTCTTCAGCATGTTATGCGGAATATGTGCCACTTTTTTCTGGAGTAGATAGACTAAACTATCGCCCGGTTCACACTCCACCCACGTCTATTGAACAGGTGTAGAGGCTCATCCCTTGTTCCTTGTTTAGGATGTGGTTTCCGGCTTTCTCTCTTCTAATCTTTTCACTCTTACGTAGCCCCCTACACATCAGTGGCGTTACCGCCTTGCTCGGGGTGATATGATTAAAAAAAAAATTCTACTACTAATTTTAATTTACCCCAGAGTAAAAACTTATGTAATCCCGACCAATACCCCTTATCTAACAAGTGTTTAACTAAATTTCTTGTCTCTATGTGCTCTATCTCATCAGTAGAAAATCCTAGGGTTACTCCAGTTTATATTGGCAATACAATGAACTTTTTAAAAAGCATATACAATCATCTCTCATCTTTTACTGATAAGGACAAACGAAATGTGACATGACTTTCTATATATTGTTGAAAGTTAAAAGAAGAAAATAAAACACTTTAAATTGAATGGAAATTCTCAAACAAGCTAGAATCTGTAGATTGGAGAATGAACCATGTTTCTGCAAGAAAAAATGAAAATTATAAAGTACATAAAAGTGACATATAACTAAATCAAAGGCATGAAATTACAGTAAATTGTAAACATATTGAAGAATTAATCTTACAATCCTGCTAGGATTACAAAATCTATGTTATGAAACTATAGCAATTGTAAACATTTTAGAGTATTAATCTTGCTATCTTGATAATTTACTTTAGCTATATGATCTCTCTTGACATGTTATTTTATCTTTATTTTCTATTACAAATTGTGATCTATTTACTACCTTAAATTTTTAATTTAATTCTAATTTTAATATTTATTTTAATTTAATTTCTTCTAATTTTAATTTTTATTTCATTTCTCTAATTTATTATATTAGGTCTAATGAATTTTTATATTCGTGTTATGTTTTTAAATATCCTCTAATTTACGTTTTATTAATAATTTCTATTTCATTAGTTTTATGAATAAATTCTCTTTCATTATTTTTTTAAATGCCAAATGATTAATCCATGTCTGTATCTGTCTGCAATTCACTTCCGGTCAAAATTTAAAATTTCTCTTTTTTGGCCGTTTCTATTGTCTCTCCCCTTTCTTCTCTCTGAACATTTTCTCGCTTTCTTCCGCTTTCCATTTTCACTTTTTCCTTATTTTGTATCTTTCCTTTTCCTTTTTCTTTCTTTTTCCTTTATATAAGTATAATTCTTTATTTTATTGCCTAAAGATTTGAGCCCAGACACCATGTAACCGATATCAATATCTCTCTACAATTCACTTCCGGCCAAAATTTAACATTTCTCTCTCTTAGCCGTTTCCATTGGCTCTTTCCTCTCAATACTTTCTCACGATTTTCCCTTTACTTTCTATTTCCTCTGTATCTTATCCTTTCCTCAGTCTTTTTCTTTTCTTGAGTTCTCATCTTAGTTTTTGATTTTTCCTGCCCTCTTTCATTTTTCCCCCTTTTTAATATCTTTTTAACTCGCACAAATTATTTCAAAAAATAAAAAATATTTTTACAATAAAACATTTATTACCATCAATATGAGACATCGTTCTTTTAATGTTGAAACAAAATGTATAATTTTATAGTAGTTTACACATGTTCTAAAGTGATAATTACATATATATATATATATATATATATATATATATATATATATATATATATATATACGAGTAGGCCCGTGCCGTCAAAATATTTATATCGATATGCAGTCTATATATATATATATATATTCTCCACTACGAGATGACATAATTATTGCAAAAAATAATAAAATAATTAAGCACTATTAAAGACTAAACACGTGACAAGCGCTTTAATACCTCGGAGTAAAATTTAAATTGTAAACAGAATGAACCGGGCCGATAATAGAATATATGTTTGGAACGAAACTTAAAAGCAAAAGAGTGGAGTTATAAAATACACAAGTACATATTTTCAGAAATTTTTACTCAGTTTAAAGATCTTTTTATTTGAAAAATCTAGTTTGTAATGAAAACACAAAATAGACCGATGTTGATAACAATTGTGTAGAAAAACTTTCATTATATCGGCAATATTTCTGTCTCTCTTCATTTTTAATGAAAGATATTTTTTTGTTTTTATATTTTATTAATATATAGAAATATAATTAATTCATAATAAACAGAATAAGCATGGTAGAATGTACTACAGGGTATGTCGAGTTATTACCGTCCTCAAAAATACGTTTTGAAACGTAAACTAGAAGCAACTTGCTGAACATCCGGTTCCTATTCTTTCATATCTTTAAAAAACATTGTAGTGAAAATATCGTAAATATCGTAAATATATGCATTCCATTCGGATTTTTATGGCTAATATAGTTCACTTTTTCCAAAAGTTTATATAGGGATGACATGTCGCTTGTTGTTTCATTCTCAAGGCTGTAATTTATCCTATGTTTCGTTTCAGAAACACGGGGGACGAAACATGAAAATCTGGAATATATAAATAAATATTTCGTTACATATATATTCTTTTTGTTAATATTGCCGGGATGACCAACTGTTCACTGTACAATATTACGTCTTGACAAATTGAAAAAATATTTTTCCTTATTTTTCTTTATTTTTTCCAATAACTTTTTTTATGAGTTATGAACTTGTCAAACTTTGCTTTAGTTCTAATCTCTTCAATTCACAGTATTATATATAACGTTATTTTTTATTTTGACTCATTACCAATGAAGCTATTACTGCTTCTTCCAGTGGTTCAGTCATTCTTATAACCACAATTGAACCATTGTTTATCCTTGAATAAACAATCTTTGTATAGATGTAACTGACCACAACCGTAGCATGAATTTATTTTAACTTGCCTACTTTGTGGTTTTACATTTCTAGTATATGTTATGTCCCATTGTTCAAATTTGCGGTATCCTTTTTTCGGTTTACTATCCTCTGACATTTCTCAACCAATTTTTGTACAGTTATTTTCTGGTCTTGTTGCAACTTTGTTAACAGTCTCGCACGTACGTGTGTGTTGCTTGAAGAGGTTAATCCTTGTAAAACAAAATTAAGCACTTGAACATATCCGTACTTAATTCATTCAGTCGGAACTTTTCACTGTACTTGCCTACGTTAAGTAGTCTTCATCATTTCGTTTTGATAAATTTAAGCAACGCCATAGAGTGTTGAATAAAGTACTACGCTCTCCAAAACTTTTAGACAATATCTGGATAGTTTCTTTAAACGTAGTTTCTCCAGGTTGTTTTTGGTAGAATATAGTTTCCGTATATTTTGTGTTCTGAATCACCAAACATACTTAATGTTAATAATTTTCTTATCGTCTGTCCAGTTCGAGCAGTTTTTAACGAATTTCTTCTCAAAATTGCGATAATAAGCATCAAATGTAACCTTCTCTTGAGGTTTATATTTAAAATTTCCAGTTGATCGATCGAAAATGTATCTGGTTTATATGGACTTGTTTTTCTTTTTGTGAAAATTTCCAGCAGTAGAGCAAGTTGCTTTACTTGCTGTTTTTGAGCTAATTCTTGTTTAAAAATTGTTTTGTTGCTAGTTCTACTAATTCTTGTTGTTTAAAACATTGTTTTTGTGCAAACTCTTGTTGTTTAAAAAATTCAAGGAAGCATTTCTAGAAGTTCTCCATTTTTTTTTAATTTTGCTGTTGTCCCTGATTATTTTGAAATTGTCGTCAACGGTTCGTTTTCGTCAGTCATTCTCTACGAATGTTTTTGGGCAAAACTTGTGTCCAACATTTCGACGCCAAATCTGTTATTATAAATGTGCTTGTTTGAAATCTATGAAACCAAGTATTATATATAGAGAGTCTTCTTTTGTTGATAATTCCGTCGTCAGTCTATTGGTTCTGGCATAAGTTTTTTTTTTTCGTCGTATTAGTTTCGCATGTCGAAAAAAATAAATCATTGTCCACCACTATTAAAACAAACTGAATTTCTTCGTCGCCAATATGTTGTGTCAGATTGTATTTTTCGAATCTGTTGTGCCAGGTTGTATATTCCGACTATTCGTCGCTAACCTGTTGTATCACCAAGGTGGCAGAACTATACCCAAAAGATGTGCAAAGTCTGATACTAATCAACAATGGCACTGAGAAATCCGGGATTTAACAACCTTCCCACCGTGGCAGATGCGACACAAGGTCAATTAAAGTAAAGATGCCGAGCCCTTAAGCTCAGCTAAACATAGCCCGTAGACCTAGCATAGCGCTGGGTTGGACTCTTGTCTATTCTCCCCAGACGTGATTCTATACGTCGGTGGAGCCACTCTCCGCTTGGAAGCAGAGAGTTGACAAAACGAAACTTCGGATCACATGTAAATGACACTCCGAAATCTAGTGCTGACTTCTATTAGGTTTTATTGTTCTAGTTACTTCTGTCCACAGACAATTCTATTCTTGAGAGTGCTAAAGGGGTGCTAACTGTTCTACAACAATTGGAAGCGCAAAGAGAAAGATTTTAACCTCGGAATTATCAGAAACGCTTGTGTCCTTCTTCAACGATACAAGAAATAAAATAAGAAATGAGACTCCCTCTTTCGAGTAATGTTTTTGATAAGACTCCTGTGGAAACTCCTGTGGAAACTCCATTCTCTGAGTAAAAGCAAATATCTTTTTAATCATTTAATACCTGATTTTTATTTTTAAAGTATACTTTTACACGGATTTGCGTCTTTCTCCTCAGCTGTTAATATATATGTATATACATATATATATTTAGTATATCGAGGCAGCAAGTAATTTTCTAAACATATTCTATTAAATATAAGAGACAATGAATGTCTATTATGTTTAATCATGAGCCGTTCTAAACGTCGTATTTTTGCTTTAATTTCAGTTGAAAATAAAGACAAAAATTCTCCAACATTTGGATAATTATTTATTGGTTTTCTTCTAAGCTTTCGGCCTCATAGACTATAATAACCCAACAAGCACTAAACTAAATTCTTTACAAAAAACCAATGTAGTGTACCAATTTACATACCCATTCAGAGATTGCATCTCTGATACAAATCAAAAACCTAGTACATATATTGGTTTTACTACAACCACGCTCTCCCGTTGACTTACATGTCATCTTTCTGATCAGAGTACTATTAAGCAACATTTCTCTGAAAAACATAAACATGTAGGTAATATCAGACAGATTTTGGTCAACAATACGGTGATCCTTATTCATACACACAGTAAGTGTGCAGATATTGGAGGCCATGTACATCAAATCAAAACAACCAACACTCAATAAAATCAACTTTAAAACAGGAAATAACATATTACATTGCATTTGACTCCATGGTTTTGTTGTCATTTCGCGCTATCCCGCGGTGTGACGTCATAAAACCGCATCGCAAACTTAAGAACTGCGTTTATTATTTTTGGTAACTATTGCCGTTGCCAAGCGGAGTTTTATGTCAACACAAAATAAAATCGTCGGTGATGGTGGATTTTATAATATTTCAGTTTAAACTACCTCTCTGAAGATGGCTCATGTGAACCGAAAGCTTAGAAGAAAACCAATAAATAATTATCCAAATGTTGGAGAATTTTTGTCTTTATTTTCAACTGAAATTAAAGCAAAAATACGACGTTTAGAACGGCTCATGATTAAACGTAATAGACATTCATTGTCTCTTATATTTAATAGAATATGTTTAGAAAAAAATATATATATCTATATATAATATATATATATATAATATATATATATATAAATATAAATATATAATATATATATATAAATATAAATATATAATATATATATATATATATAAATATATATAATGGTTTGTTTGAACATTATTTTTTATCGATACTCGTTTTTAAGTAGATATTCTGTTTATAATCAAACAGTATTATATATTTATTTCTACAGGCCTGATTATTTACGATAATTTTTTTTACATGAAATGACACACATTTTCATAACAAAAATTCAACGTAAATAATCAGGCCGGTAGAAATAAATATATAATACTGTTTGATTATAAACAGAATATCTACTTAAAAACGAGTATCGATCAAAATTAATGTTCAAACAAATCATTTCAACTTTGTCGGTTGTTTATTACCAGTTTCGTTAATCTTCGTTAATTTCGGTAATATATATATATATATATATATATATATATATATGTGTGTGTGTGTGTGTGTGTGTGTGTGTGTGTGTGAATCTATTTTTATATGAATCTATTTTTATATGAATCTATTTTTTACTTCAGCATTATTTATGATAATTATAAACGTTATATGTAATTCGTACATGTGTATGAGTAGAAAAACTTTTATTAACAGGAATATTAATATCTACTCGACTCTAAATATTTATTTAGATATTCGATCCCAGTAGACATTAATTTAAATGTTTAAAAAAGCAGGGAAACACTTGTATAGATTAAATATAACGTATGTTAGTACATTAATTATCTTTAAAAATAATTTAAGCAAATTTAATGAAAGTTTCTGAGATGCAAAGGGTAATTGAGAAAGAAAGAAACAGAAAGGACAATTAAAGAAAACAGGGACGAAAGAGACAGATGACGATTGACATTGAGTTTAATTTTTTTGAAAATTATAGTTCCCGGAGAAGCAGGAATATAGATGAAAGTTCTACAAGTGAGAAATTCGAAAGAAAAACTATTACGATTACAATTTAAAATTTTAGTCGTGAAAATATTAGACCTAATTGTCAATCTAGTATTGTGTCTAAATTCGTGGAATCAAAAAGTTTGTAAATGGATAGATCCAATTGTGAATATGAACTACATAAAACATTACACGGGAAACATTTCAGATCAAAATTTAATTATTATCTACGTATAAGGCTAACTTACTAATGCATTTTTGCATATGATTGTATGCATGTACGTATACATTGGACATATATAGAGGTATCCTTTTCTTATTATGATCTGACGTAATTCCTAATGACGTAATTTTCTGTAGAGTAAATTATCCAATGAAAGAGAAGGAACGCTATTCGCTGGCATCTGCGATTTTAACACTGCAAACACCCAACCAACGCTGCTCAAGACACGATAACAAAGCTAACTACATAATATTATACATATATACAAATACGCGAATTCATAACATATATATATATATATATATATATATATATATAATTACACATTTAAAAATATTTGCATTTATGATATTCATATTTTACATTTACACACCAGTATCAAAAAAGAAAATGTCAAGACATACATACACAATCATACGCCTGAATAAATGTGCACACATAAATACATACATACGCACATACATGCGTACAGAACTTTTATTTGTTCATATATATATATATATATATATATATATATATATATATTATAGTATCTAACATTGCAAAATATGTTTGCATATACTAACAGACACGTACTTTGCATATATGTATGTATGTATGTATGTATGTATGTATGTATGTATGTATGTATGTATGCATAAGCGTATCCGTAAAGATATCTCTTACAAGCTGCAATGGAATTATGGAAAAAAACGTCACATATATAGTTAACAAAAGGCAAAAATTTTATTAAAAATATAAAAATAAAGAATCATGAGTGAGTGCTATACTATGGCTGCCGCGTTATCTCGCAAACGAGATTTCGTCAGTGGTATTTCGCGAGAAATACTACAACGTCATTACTGTCTGTCACTCAACTGAAAATTTATGATAATAATGGTTTTAGCCAAGCCCCCAAGGTGTGAAAAATCTGTTTAGGAGACACCGCTAAGGTTTCAAGAAAGGATTTAATAAACCCCACCCTATATATTTTCTCCCACTGTCGACCCCTCTCTTTTTCTATTCATCTCCCTGTCTTCTCACATTTCTGTATCTCTCTCTCTCTCTCTCTCTCTCTCTCTCTCTCTCTATCTATCTCTCTATCTATCTATCTATCTGTCTGTCTGTCTGTCTTATTTCTTTTCCCCAATACTTATTTTCTCTATCTATCTTTGCTTACTCTAGACATTATCTATCTGCACATTGATTCTTTTCTATTTTTCTCTTTCCTTGCTTGGAGCAAACAATAATAACATGAAATGCGAAACTTCGAAATAACTTAGCTTCGGCCCACGCATATTTCACGACCGTATGTTCAACACCCACGAATGAATTATGTTCTTTCTTTCTTATTGTTAAATACCTTTACTTTTATCGGTTTCTCTATCTCTCTCAACTTGTTTGGCTCAATGTCTTTCCTTACAGTTATCCATTCTATCTACTTACGTAAGTAGATTTACTCTTTCCCTGATCTTTCTATCTGGTTTCTGTTTTTGTATTTTTTTTTTCTTAATTTTGTTTCTTTTTCTTTTATCTATAATTAACATTTGCCTCCGCCATTTTTGTTTTGAAATCAGTTTTCCAAGAGTTATCTTTCTTGTTCTTCATTCTGTACTTATTATCTCGTCATTATTTTTTATATTTTTTACGAATTTCTTTCAGCTACACATTTCTTTTCACTTTTTTTTCTGCTATTAGAAATAAAATTTCTATTACTTTAATTTTCTCTAAAGCTTTTTTTTTGGTTCCCTTCTTAGTATTCTTATTGTTCTTTCTCTCACGCTCTTTCTTTCTCACCCCCTCTCTTTATATTTCACTTATTATTTCTAACTCTGCCTGCTCATGCCTTTTACTTCCTTGTTTTTTGTTCTCTGTAATTTTTTTTTCATTTTTATTCTTCTATTAATTCTTTTTCTTCAATTTTTTCTATTTTTAATCATCGAAGAAAATTTTGTTTTATTTTTCCTTTTACCATCCAATTTTCTTTCTTTCTTTCTTTTTCTTGCTTTCTTTCTTTCTTTATTTCTTCTTTTTTCCAACGGCTTTCTTTTTTCATTTCTCTTGCCCATAATTTTTCTTCTTACTTTCTTTTCTTCTGTCTTTCTTTCTTTCTCCCATTTATTCTTTCTTCTTTTTTCAACAGCTTCCATTTTTCTCTTTCCCGTAGTTTTTCTTCTCAATTTCTTTCTTTCTTTCTTTCTTTCTTTCTTTCTTTTCAACAGCTTCCTTTTTTCATTTCTCTTTACCATAGTTCTTTCTTTCTTTCTTTCTTTCTTTTTCTTGCTTTCTTTCTTTCTTTATTTCTTCTTTTTTCCAACGGCTTTCTTTTTTCATTTCTCTTGCCCATAATTTTTCTTCTTACTTTCTTTTCTTCTGTCTTTCTTTCTTTCTCCCATTTATTCTTTCTTCTTTTTTCAACAGCTTCCATTTTTCTCTTTCCCGTAGTTTTTCTTCTCAATTTCTTTCTTTCTTTCTTTCTTTCTTTCTTTCCTTTCCTTTCTTTCTTTCTTTCTTTCTTTCTTTTCAACAGCTTCCTTTTTTCATTTCTCTTTACCATAGTTCTTTCTTTCTTTCTTTCTTTCTTTTTCTTGCTTTCTTTCTTTCTTTATTTCTTCTTTTTTCCAACGGCTTTCTTTTTTCATTTCTCTTGCCCATAATTTTTCTTCTTACTTTCTTTTCTTCTGTCTTTCTTTCTTTCTCCCATTTATTCTTTCTTCTTTTTTCAACAGCTTCCATTTTTCTCTTTCCCGTAGTTTTTCTTCTCAATTTCTTTCTTTCTTTCTTTCTTTTTTTCTTTCTTTCTTTCTTTCTTTCTTTCTTTCTTTTCAACAACTTCATTTTTTCATTTCTCTTTACCATAGTTCTTTCTTTCTTTCTTTCTTTTTTCTTCCTTTCTTTCTTTCTTTCTTTTTTCCAACAGCTTTCTTTTTTCATTTCTCTTGCCCATAATTATTCTTCTTACTTTCTTTCCTTCTGTTTTTCATTCTTTCTCCCATTTATTCTTCCTTTTTTTTTCAACAGCTTCCTTTTTCCTCTTTCCCGTACTTTTTCTTTCTTTCTTTCTTTCTTTCTTTCTTTCTTTCTTTCTTTCTTTCTTTCTTTCTTTTCAATAACTTCATTTTTCATTTCTCTTTACCATAGTTCTTTCTTTCTTTCTTTCTTTCTTCTTTTTTTCAACAGCGTCCTTTTTTCTCTTTCCCGTAGTTTTTCTTCTCAATTTCTTTCTTTCTTTCTTTCCTCCTTTCTTTCTTTCTTTTCAACAACTTCCTTTTTTTTCATTTCTCTTTACCCATACTTTTTCTTCTTTCTTTTTTTCTTTCTTTCTTTCTTTCTTTCTTTCTTTCTTTCTTTCTTTCTTCTTACCTTACTTTCTTGTTTACTATTCGCTACTTTAATTTTAAAATCTTTCTTTTTTTTATTCATTTCTTTCTTTCTCCTTTCTTAATCGATTTTCATTCGCCATAATTTAAGTTCTGGGCACCTTGCACTGGGATAATGATTACCGGTATAGTCTGTGGAACTATACTACTGATTAGTGAGTTCGATCCTCACTATGTAAACCATATTTCCGGTGTGTGCCGAAACTAAGATAATTTTAATAACTAATATAAGGCCACCTTGTCATTTGGTAATGATTGATGAGCTTGTCTGATGGATCAATACAAGTGCTTTTGATTCTCACTGGGTGCCCCATTTGTAGTCTTTTGCCAAACTAGGTTAGATTTAGCAAATAATCCGACTTTACCTCTTCTGCTGAATTCTTTTGCCTTTTTGTCTTTTTCCTTATTCTTCAGGCTTTTTGGTGATCGTCTCTTTAAGTTTCATTACTTTTATTTGCTAATTCTTTTCCATCTGCTTTTTCCTTTCCTATCCTTCCTTCCTTCCTTCCTTTCGCTACGTTATCCGTATCGTCTTTATCTCAAACTCTCGCCTGTCTCTCTCCTTTTCATCTCCTCTTTCCTTATCCTGTACACCGAGGCAGGTGTACGCCTACGCCCTAAATTTTTTTTTATTTTCCTTCTATCTATAAACACACACAAATCATAGGCCCGTATACACAAGAGACAATGAACCCCCCACCCACTTTCTTTTTCCTAGGCTTCAAGTGACTTTGTTTTACTTCTTCATTTGTTTTTATTCCTTCATCTTATCTCTCCCTCTCTCTCTCTCTCTTCTTCTTCTTCTTCTTCTTCTTCTTCTACTCCATCTTAGAAACAGACACCTAAATATAATTACTTGCATATGGACATATATTTAGAACTGGCAACGCAGAAGATGGCAGAGTAGCTGCGAGTTTCGTATAAACTAATGCAAAGACATAAATATATTCATATCTACAAGTATAAGAGGAAGAATTAACAGCAACGACTTTGGGCAAACATTAAAAATGTATACATTTATTTACTTCCATCCGTTCAAAGAGAAATTAGTTATCAAGCTGAATGTAAATTGAAGTAACTGCCTATCTGGAATCGGCAGTGCTCCCCATAGTTTACCGAAAACTAGAGAAAAGATGTTCTACTTCTATATCTGGCCTGATGCTCTTGCTGTACGTCACGAAGTTCTTGACAAAATCCAAAGAAAGATCTGCAGTTTTATCGGTCCTTGTATGGCATCTAGACTTCAGTCACTTTTTCACTAACGTAACGTGGCTTCATTCTGTCTTTTCTACAAATATATGCATGACATCTGTTCTGATGATTTTTGTTTTGTTTTGTTTTTTTCTAGTGCTCTAATTAGATTAATTTAAATCTATTGGTTTGGGAACTACACTCAGTCAGTCAAGTGCCATACGTGATACACGCTTTGGGCAATCATGTCCTGAAAAAGACATGACTGACTCGGCAAAAGATTATTCCGCAGTAGCTGCTATTGCTTTCTGTGGTAGACGGGTTGCCAGCCAAGGCTATAGAACTAAATCTGTTCTATTATTTAATCCATAACTGGATGGAAAAGACGGATTAATACCTTTCCCAAGGGTATTTGTGCGTAAGTGAATGCAAGGAATTCAACTGGAATTTGAACTCGACTCCCCAATTTGTCGTTCCGAGTCGATATCCACTGCACCACAACTACCGATCATAATTATTAGGCTGCAGTTTGTTTATTTTTTAAGAAAATGATGTATTTCATACTATTTTTAGTATTTATTGTCAAGTGGATAATTCTAAATGAAAATAGAATGGTTCTTTTGTTATTATTACTTTGCAACATTTTACAAGGCAATGAAGCAAAGATGAACTCGTCCGAATCACCCTAAATTTTCTTCATTCTTTCATTGATGAAACTGCAATGTAGATAATTATTAAATATTTATAAATTCATTTGTCGCACATTTTATCGTGCAGTATTAACAAAAGAACCATTCTATTTTTATTTACAATTATTCACTTGGCAATAAATTCTAAAAAATAGTATGAAATACATCATTTTTTAAAACACTGGTGTGGCCGAATAATTATGGCCGGTGGTGTAGGTCTCACCGTTTTACTGTTGAACTAGCTACATGCAACCTCCAATTCTGCTCGAACAGTTTCTTTCCACGCATTTCCAACTTTGTGAAACTCCTTTCTGGTTTCTTGTTTCCCTTTCACCTTCAAAAAACTTCAAAAATTTAAATTCAACGTCAATCGTCATTTCTTGAACCCTGGGACTTTTTTTTATCCTTTCTTCTATACTGCCTTTTCTGAGTTATATCATTCTCTTTCACTTTCACTCCATGTCAACCCCTGAGTTCTATTAGTAATATCACCTCCTTTAAACGATAAAAAATAACGTTTGCAAGATTTATTCTTATCCTTTTAAAAAGTTCTTAGGAATTTGTCAACAGATTAAAACAAATAAAACATTAACCTAGTGGATTAAAAGTTGTTTTGTGAATTTGTTATTGGGAGTTCAATCCCTGGGTCAGGTAGTACAGAAACATATTCAGAAGAAACAAAGTGAGCAATAACTGAGCAATAACTGAGCAGCAGTAAAAAGAATAAAACAAGGAGCAAGCAGCTGAAACACCGAAGTTAAGCAAAGTCAAGCCTAGTCAGTACTTAGATAGGTGACCGCTTAGGAAAGCCTGATGCTATCAACTTGGATGTGCATGTGGTGTAATGGATAATGGATAGCGTAATTGTTAAACGGGGAGCTGAGTTCCAATTCCAGTTGTGTTCGTTCTATTTACATATGCTCAAATACCCCTGGGAATGGTATGAATCTACCTCTTCTCCCCAACTATAGGTAACACTTCTATTACTAAAATTATTATAAAAAAAAAACAAGAAAAAATTGCATAAGTAAATGTCGGCATTAAATAAACCGTAGAGATTGATGTGTCGTAAAATAAAATCAACCATCTAACCTAAGCAGCGGAACGAGAAAAATTGGCCCCGTAAATTAAAAAAAAGTATTCACTTCAAAATCTCCTGAAGACGGTCGGAGAGCAAAACAGCAGAAACGTTGTGAAAATAACAATAAAGATGACGACATTAATTCGCAAATAATATTAAAGAATATACAAATATTAGACAGAAATTAGTAGTGCGTTTAGATATTAAATCCTTGTGGTTCAGTGGATATCAGCTCGGAAAGAGAAATCAAAAAGCCAAGTACGAATTTCAGTCAAATATGTTGCATTCACTAACGCGCAAAAACTCTTGAAGAGAGTATTAATCCGCAGCTTCTCCCTCTAGCTTTGGGTCAAATAGCAAGAGAGATAGGGCTCTTTAGCCTTGGTTGGCAACCAGTTTATCGCTGAAAGTAATACTAACTTACTGCAGGAAAATCTTCTGCCGAGTAATGACTCTTTCGAGACATGATCGTTTAAGTGTATATCATCTCTGGCACTTAGCTGAACTCACACATTAATGTAATAGGTATCAAATATTCAAACTTTCTAAAGAAAATGTAAGAAATGGAAAAAATGACTTTTCACAATGGAAACTATAGCCAAAGTATTTCACGAGTCTCATTGGTACCATGAATTATGTGAATTTTTTTTTAATCATATCACCCCAAGCAAGGCGGTAACGCCACTGATGGCTACTTAAGAGTAAAAAGATTGGAAAAGAGAAAGCCGGAAACCACATTATAAACAGGGAAGAAGGGATGAGCCTCTTAACCTGTTCAATAGACGTGGGTGGAGTTTGAACCGGGCGATATTTTAGTCTATCTACTCCAGTTGAGGAGGGGAAAAAAAGAAAAGAGTAAAAAGATTGGAAAAGAGAAAGCCGGAAACCACATCCTAAACAGGGAACAAGGGATGAGTCTCTTCACCTGTTCAATAGACGTGGGTGGAGTGTGAACCGGGAGATAGTTTAGTCTATCTACTCCATTTGAGGAGAGGGGGAAAAAAAGAAAAGAGAAAGCCGGAAACCACATTCTAAACAGGGATATATATATATATATATATATATATATATATATATATATATATATATATATATACACAATAGTCTATTATAATAGGGTGGATGTTGGATGTAAGGTAGAAAATGAACATTTGTTTGCTTTTCTTCATCTAATATAAAACATTATTCTGCCAATTTCAATTTTCACTATTGTAACTTTACAGAATAAAACATTTTTACAATAATATTGTTTGCTTGCTTTTTCTTTATTTTCATAAATTATTATTGAATAAACTTCTAAGATGAAATTTGAACTCTGGTTTCTTTTTTTTAATTGTAAAATATTGTTAGAAAATAATTATTCAAAAAACATGAACTGAAAATTGTTTGAATGAAAGCACTCATACTCAATAAGGATTATACGAAAAGCAAAATTGGAACAAAAATCTAAAAATTAAAAAAAGAAATACTCAAATGATAATTTATCGAAAAACATTTATTTGAACTGAAAATTATTTGAATGAAAATTAATCAAAAAACACTTATACTAAATGAGAATTATTCGAAACGCAAAATTCTTTATTGTCATAAAAAGCTAAAAATTAAAAAAGTAAATACGCAAATGATAATTATTCAAAAACGTTTATTTGAACTGAAAATTATTTGAATGAAAACTAATCAAAAACATTTATACTAAATGAGAATTATTCGAAACGCAAAATTCTTTATTGCCATAAAAATCTAAAAATTAAAAAAGGAAATACAAAAATGATAATTATTCAAAAACGTTTATTTGAACTGAAAATTATTTGAATGAAAACTAATCAAAAACATTTATACTAAATGAGAATTATTCGAAACGCAAAATTCTTTATTGCCATAAAAATCTAAAAATTAAAAAAGGAAATACAAAAATGATAATTATTCAAAAACGTTTATTTGAACTGAAAATTATTTGAATGAAAACTAATCAAAAACATTTATACTAAATGAGAATTATTCGAAACGCAAAATTCTTTATTGCCATAAAAATCTAAAAATTAAAAAAGGAAATACAAAAATGATAATTATTCAAAAACGTTTATTTGAACTGAAAATTATTTGAATGAAAACTAATCAAAAACATTTATACTAAATGAGAATTATTCAAAATATAGAATTCTTTATTGTTATAAAAATGTAAAAATTAAAAAAGGAAATACACAAACAATAATTATTCAAAATACAAATATCGTTAATAAAACAATTCAGTAAGACAAAAATTCTTATAACCTTAAGTTATATGATAAAGCACGCAAATAGTCAATTATTGTACTTTGTAAAACGATGCCACACATTTTCTTAATTTTAGATTTATGTCGCGGTATTTCTTTGGGCTGTTGATTTTTTTCGCAACCTGCTCTTTTACAATATAAATTTCTAGGCTGAACTCAACGGCAAGGGTTTACATATACGGTAAAAGTGCTTACAACTGGGCTTCAGATTCCTTCTAAAATCAACTATATTCTAGCTTCTCCACATTAACTCTGTATTGTTGTTTTTATCAATTATTTTTATCTCCTCTTCCAATAAGAGTAAATAAATTCGCTTTCGTCCAGTTTATACGTCTTCTCGACTTTTTAAACAGAAGTAAAAATTCATTCCTTGTTTTCTGTTTAAGATTAGATTTCCGGTTCTTTCAACTCTGTACTTCTGACGTCTTCACCTGAAACCCCTAATTTTATTCAGTAATTATTATTATGTCAATTTTCATTATTATTATTATTATTATTATTATTATTATTATTATTATTATTATTTCCCTCTCCCAGTAGGAGTAGATACGTTTGCCTACCGCCCGGTTCACACACCTCTCCAGTCTTTCGAACTGGAGTAGAGGTTCATCCCTTGTTTTCTGTTAAGGAATGGTTTTCCGGTTCTTCTAAAATGTACTTCAACTCTATAGTACTAACGTCTTCGCCTAAAACTCTGAAATTTTATTTTCTAATCTAGAATTAGTTGTCTATCTTTCTTGACCTTTCTTGCGCTAAAACAACTTCACACAGTAGACCCCTATCTTGAGTGACCCGTGGGCCTTCTATTGGGTCAACAATAGTAAAAACAAAATAGCATTAGATATTTATGTAACGGGCAATGTCAAAAGAATCAGAATAAATCATCATAAATCCTTTAAGCGAGTGTGGTTTGGACAGTCGATGTGCAGCCGAGCACCTTTTTTTTATAATCGTGTCGCCCCCAGCAAGACACCTAAGTGGATAGCAGGAGCACCCGACCAGATATGTCAGCAATACTCAATGCACGGGCGGATGGTAGATTTGTATATGTGCAGGATTGTTTCGGACGGGAAAAACTTCCTGACCCTTCACAGAGAACCGACTTGACCTGACCAGTTCTTTTAGCATACCAGGGTTTAAAGCCAGTCATGTTTTCTTTCTTTTTTCTTTCTTTCATTTTTTTTTTTTTTTGATGGCAAGTAGACCCTGTCGAGAACATCGCTCCCCGAGTCAAACCTCTGCTGCTGTCCTCCACCTTGTAGGCTGACCTTGGTCACAGATATGACCGTAGATTTCATCGAAGTCTATAAAGCCACCCGCCTATCTATGCCGTGTCGTCAGCACATTGGGTGCATAAATACTTATGGAGCCCAGTCTACCTCCATTTCTGTGTTAGATGGCCGTTGACGCTACAAGAAGTTTCATTCGACCGTTGATGGTTTTATTTTTATTGCAGCTGGGTGTCTAGCCAGCCTCCTCACCATAAACGCCTGAGGATTTAGTTACAGATGACCCAAATATGCAACCTGTATTGGGTTATTAAGTACTCATATTGAGGACATTGTTTCGAAATAAGAGTTTGAAAACAATTATTCGAAAATAATTACTCGAAAAATATTTATTCGTATTGTAAATTTTTGAAATGAAACAATTAAAAATGATAGTTATTCGAAATACCTATTTTTGAAATACGGATATGGTCTTGTCTTTAAGAGTCAATATGATTTACCTAGAACTAATAATGCTCTTGAATAATGGCATATATCATTTTTTGCGGCAAGTGTCACCCCTTCATCAATCAATATGGAAATTCTTAGACGCTCTTAAAAGAGAGCAGGTCTTGCAAGAAATTCATATTGCAAAAGTAAGAGCAGTTTGCCAAACTTTTAATAATTATTTTCTAACAATGTTCACATAAATCAAGGAATAATGTTTTTTTTTACTCCAGTTATGAAAAAAAAAAATAAAACCATTTTACCCGACCTTCACCGACCGCAAGAAAGAACGTGAATATTTTAGCCTATCGTTTCTGCTGCTGACGACTTCTGATTGTTTTTGTAGGTTTTTATGCTTAGAACCTTTTAAATTTTTTTTTTAATCATATCACCCCAAGCAAGGCATTCCACTGCCACTATAGCGCAGGGGGTTACATAGAGCGATTGGATATAGGAAATGACAGAAGGAGAGTGATAGACGAGTAAGGAGGTACATAGGAAGAGTGTTTGAGAGAATGGGTGCGAGTTAGTGTGTTAGGAGGTGTCTATTGACCTTACATTTAAACTCCTGGCGGTTGTAGCCGTCGGGGAAGCAAGCATGCGGAAGGGAATTCCACAGGCGGGAACTGGTCCAATGATTCAAGAGATGTCACTCTAGCTAGGGGGAGGTATTCGCTGACATATACACCAAGCCCATGCATATGGACATTGGAGTCCTTCCTGAAGAGGGGACGTTAACCAGGAACATAAAACTTAGAGGAGGGGATAGAAGGGTCAAGGTTAGTTTCACATAGGGCTAAGATATCAGGTGAGTTAGTTTGAAGGAATGATTCTACGCTGTAAAAGTTAGTGCGGATACCGCGTATGTTAGTGAAAGAGACGCAGATACATAAATCTCATGACTCGGCTACGTACATTGAACTATTACATTTTTAAAGTGATTCATTGACCTGAACCACCAAGATCTGTCGTCAAGCACCGCTTTTGTATGACATGTATTACAAAATTATACATACTTCAAAATATTGTCCCGGTGGTAGTTTCAGTCGAAAAAATGTGTGAAACATTAACAATCTCTCGTTTCTAGACCTAAATATTTCAAAATCTCTTCAGGTTTTATTTAACTTTCGCATATTTTTTGTTCTGTAATTTTGAAATTACTTAATACTGTGGAAAGTAATATATGTGTATATGTGTATGCGTGCATGTGTGTGTGTGTGTCTGTTCATTCTCAGAAGTTCTTCAGTGTTATAATTACGGGTTTCTTGTTGGAACACATATTACATATAAATGGTCGTGGGTAAAATGAAGCAAAATATATCTTCCATCGGGGGATGGTAAAGTGATAGATTTGTTTAGCTTATAATTTTGTGTTTTCCAATGTATTGAAACATTTACGAAGATGCGCTGCACCGTTCATAGGCTGATTTTGAAGCTATGGAATCTTGCATACATTAATTCTAATCTGCTTATGAAAAACAGCAGGTAAACTGATATTTGACGATTCAAAGAAGATTGTTTTTACGGTTGGTCAAAAAAGTCAGGAACAGCAAAACTGACGTCATCATCACCACAATACTGTTTTTTTTTTCTTTTAATAATCATTTCACCCTAACCAAGTGTTATGGAGAAACTCACCTATACCTCAGATAATGGACTCTTCCTCCTATATTAATAAGAGTTAATAGGCAGTTAACGGAAGGAGTTCTTGAAAAGTTCATAGGAGTTCTTTAGAATTCTATTTGAGTTCAGTAGAAGTACTAGGCAGTTGATATTAGTCGGCAAGGTTAGTTACCCGAATACTAAGGAGTCAGCTTTCAGTGGAAGATTACCAAGTTCCTAACATTCTGGGTACGTTAAGTTGATTAGCAACCCACATAGCACGATTATAACATTCAGTGCGAAAACTGCTCCACAACACCAAGGCTACTACTGGTTCACAGGGGTTAAACATAATAGGAGAGTGATGAGAAAGAGGAACAAGCTACAAGGGGTGTCAGAGAATGATTAAAAGAAGGCTAATAACAATGGTGTAAAGAGAGCTGCATGAGAGTAGAGTAAAAAGGGAAAAGAACATATACAAGGATTGTAAGGGAAAGGATGCGAGTAAGGGAGATAAGAGATAGCAATTGACATTGTATTTAAATTCTTGGGGATAGTAGTTGTCAGGAAAGCAAATATAAAAAGGGAATTCCACAGGCGGGAAGTACCAGAAAAAAAGCCGATGGAGTAGAAATAGCAGTTACATTTGATTGGTTTTATTGTAAAAGAGTGAGAACTTGTTGCTAGTTTCATAGGTTGAATAAATTCATTCAGAGGGGGCACCAGGGTGCTAAGCTCATCGAAGCAGAAGCTGTGAATGTATTTGTAGAAGAGACAGGGGGAAGCCACATTACGTTGGCGAGGAAGTGGCTGGAGTTGAGCTACCAGGTCGGGATCGATTACATCGCAGATTTTTCGTTGGATTTTGTCATGAACGCCGACCATTATTTGGAGCAGGTGAGAATTTTTCCACTTCATGGATTTTTTTTGTTTCTGGCTCAAAATGATGGACCAAAAACCCAATTTGGGTTTGGAAACATTCAAAGAAATCAGCTAGATATGCTTCAAACTATGCCAAATTTTTTCGGGATTTGACCAAAGTGCTTTTAATCAGGTGTCAAGGGATAGCGATCTAAAACCTTCATCAAAATATTCTCAACACTGATATAATAACAGCATTGACTTTTTGATTTATAGTGGTAAACTCTAATTTGTTACCTCGGTAATGGCAATCGTACGATGTCCAGAATTTGGGTCATCTTCAAGACCCTTCTTTTCCCTCATACATTCGGTTGCTCACTTTTACACTGTGGATAAAGCAAGATCGTCATTGCCTAATGTAACAATCATATCAGTAAAAATGTCCGTGTGAGCAGAACTCATTTTTTGAAAGTACTTGATAACAACATGATTCCAAATTTTGATCATTTTTTAAAAATACTACTTGTTACATCTGAAGTTTTTTAACTTTCAGATATCAGTTTACCTAGAAAGAAACGTTGCGGTTATTAATAAGAAGAGTTGTGATTAATTCAAGCAAGAATTCACAATACTAGCATCGATACATCATAGTCAGTCTATGAGCTTTTTAGCCTGACAGTCTTACTATTGAATAGTTTTGTTACGAAAGAACATGCATGATATAAGATGTAAATGTTCCATACTGCATATTCGATACAATTTTGTCTTAACAAAAATAACCTTATTTCTCAGGTCTAAACGCATCAATTGCAAGAATTGTTTTTCCACTCAGTCGTTCCTTTACTCTATTTGTTTGATATATTGAGATTTTACGCACTCACACACATTAATTCGAAACCCGAGGAGAGCTGTTTGGGATCATTACTGTGCACTAGTTTTCTGTATTCAGCTCTTCCAAAATGTGTGATTAGTTCTACACAAGCCTTCTATGCTATTATAGAATTATATGTAAGGGTAGTATAGCTATTCGCTTCTAAAGACCCCCAAACATATTAAACAGCAGGAGAGACTTCCATATATATATATATATATATATATATAGATTAGTCATCCACATACAAGCCCGTTTCGCTCTATCACAGCTCATCAGTATGGCTAGACATATCCACTTGCTTCTTGCCT
Organism: Ascarosepion bandense; assembly: GCA_037127315.1. Lineage (NCBI taxonomy): Eukaryota > Metazoa > Mollusca > Cephalopoda > Sepiida > Sepiidae > Ascarosepion > Ascarosepion bandense. The sequence continues at coordinate 3,531,806 of JBBBDQ010001156.1, forward strand.
GGGATAGAAACTCGACCGATTTGGAGTCAGTCGGAGTCTCTACTCCCTAAGCCATCGGCGCATGGAGTCAGAAAAGGGAAATTTTAACGTCTTGTATGTAGGCAGTATATACAGACGCCAGTCACCGAGAGAACTCAATTCATTTCTGAAGGGTTACACATTATAGCCGAAATTTCCTTCTCCAGAGAGCTCAATCGTAATGAGAGAATAATATATATAGAGAGAGAATATTAGATATTCTACAATTTCATGGGTAATAAGTATTTCGCCGCTGGATGACCTTGCAGCTCTTCAAACCCAAATGACACTGTTGATATGTATTACCCATGAAATTGTAGAATATCTAAAAATTTTCTAAATTATATTACTCTGTTAAATTAAATAAATGAATTTAACATTGAGTTCTTTTGAGTTCGTCTCTATCGGAATTTGCCTAATTAATTTACCAAATATTCTATATATATATATATATATATATATATATATATTAATCATTTCACCCTAAGCAAAACAGTACTATCACTAGTGTGCAGGGGGTTACAGAAGAGGTGAGATGGGAGAGAGGAACAAGTTACAAGGGAATCAGAGAATGATTAACAAACCGTTGAGAATACAGGTGTGAAGAGACTGAAGTGTAAAGGAAGAAGAACATGATATATGGGTTGTCGTGGAAAGGATGTGAATCAAGAAAATATAAGATGGCAATTGACTTTGCATTTAAATTCTTGGAGATTGTAGTTTTCATAAAACTTAAAACTTATTTAATTAAAAATACGTTGCTGAATATATTTCTGGGGAAAGAAACTCAAAAAGTAAAAAAGCATAGTTTTAATAGGAAACCCGTCAGACCTGACAAAGTAAACCTGGCTACTGCTCTTGAAAAGTACTTCCAATCTGTTGTTAACTGGGGAAGGAAATTCCTATTAATGCTAGTCTCCTGGAGAGCCACACATTGCGCCTAGGCGGTCTCACTTGTTCAACCGACTTAAAGTGGAACGTCTCTGTTAAATCAGTAGCTGCATCTACTGCAAGAAAATTTGGGACAGTGTGTCGTGCCAGAAAATTTTTTTTTTCTTCAGAATCTATCTTACACAGTTATTTGGGGATCCTGGATATGACGTTAAACTGCATCCGGCAGCAAGGCCTCTGGTTAGGGGTTTGTGAGGACCATGGAACCATCTGTTAATTGCTGTTGTTCCCAGATCCACCCTGGCCCAGAGTCGTAGCACCTGTTAGGGTCCCAGCTATGGGCAAATAGTTAACCCCCAAACGGGGGTCAAAACACTATGAATGTATAAAAATACACTTTTATAGAAACATATACATAAAAATATACTTTTATAGAAAAATATACATTTTTGAAGGAAAAATAGTACCAACAATACATTTTTGAAGAAAAAGTTCAATACCAGGCTAAAGCAGTAGTGAACATATAACTTGGAGAGGTGAGTTAAAAAGAGATAACTACATGACGACCGGAAGTGGCAACACACATGGAATGAGAATGATGTAAACCAGTAATCGAAATAAATTTCGGTTCAAAAGTCTTGAATTATTCATATTACCTGAAGAAGGTCGGAGCGTACAACGGTCGAAACATCATAAACATGGCACTAAAGATGAGTAAATAATACCATATATTAATTCATCAAGACAAACATGTGCATCAACATCTCTAGCGTGCAGCACATTAGAATATTATCTGAAAACCATACTATGAGTTGGCGGAAACCTAGTGAGGGAAATTGGGTAGAGGGAACTATTTGAGGCCGTCGATGTTTCATGTTAGTAAAAAGTTACAAGTCATCGTGACCGAGATTCTGAGCATAGTGGCCTTTTTCAGAGTGTTGCTCACGCCAGATAATGCGCTCTCTTCCATAAACTGTTACAAACATTCGCTCCGTGTAGTTGCAGTATAAACGAAGGTCACCAAGCGTAGTTGCAGTTTTCCACTTACCTTGTTGGAGTCACTGCCTCCGGGCACAGAGGAGTCCAGACGGAGCTGTACTGAGAGGCGGAGTCTCGTCTGAGAAAGGATAGACAGGAGCCCGGCTATGCTTGATGCAAGGTCTAACGAGAAATTTTGGCCTGAGCTAACGCGCTTGTAATTCCAACGTTAAAAACGACCTTGTGCCACATCCGGCTGCAACGGAGAGTTTACTGGTAAATATCCATATAAACTATAGGTGGGTTAAACAAACATAAATATACCTGAGCAAGCGTCTGTAATAGGCATTGGCTAGCCGCCCTAGCACACAGATATGAGTGGCCATTATTATTAGTAGTAGCAGTAATCGTCGCCTTTTTATTCTTCTTTATTAGTTATCGACCCCTTTTTTCCGCAAACTTCTTATTTTGCCCTCCGACATTTTTCTCGAACTTTTCTTCTTCTCCGCATTTTTCCTTCCTGATCTGATGATTCTTGTTTTTCTTCATAATTCTTTCTCTCAGACCTTTTTCTATTTTTCTTACCCTCATCCGTTATTTATTTTCTTTGCTTATTCGTGCTTCTTGTCATAATAGCGCAACGTCTTTTCCTACAACTAAAAATAAATGTGTTTACTACACCTAACTTTGCTGGTCCTAAAAACCGTTCATAAAATTATGAGATCTTTGTATCAAAAGTTTTAGGCAAAAGCAAACATTCTTCAGAACACCAATGACAAAATGGCAAACAAGTAAGATCTTCTATTCCTTTTTTTTTTTTTACTTTGAACTTTCACTCAGAACTGTATAACATGACCTTTTACCAAAATTATTTGCGTAGCAAAGAGGCGAAAAGAAACAAATAAAGACACCCGACGAAATCAGGCAAGAAATTACCTGAAGCAATGGAAAGACGCACAGAAAGAAACATCTTTTGATTTCATTCAATTGACGTCGCGAAGATAAAGACACAGGAAAGTTAAAAATATTTAAGAACTATAATAGAAAGAAGAGGTGATAATTATATATATATATATATATATATATATATACTCGCGTGTCACTCTTCCATATATAAATACATATAGATATATTTCTTATTACTATAAGTGCTATTTATTATGGGTAAGATATTTTTGTTGCATTTTTCAGTTTTTTTAGCAGAAATACAAAAGAACCCACTAAAATAACTTTTAAGAATTCGGATAAAGAAATCCATCACATCAACATGTATATATATATATATATATATATATATATATATATATATATATATATATATATATATATATATATATATAGAGAGAGAGAGAGAGAGACAGTGAAAGAGAAAATGCGAGAGAGATAACAGATACAAGTAAATGATTTTTTCCTTCACTTATTGATGTTACCTCCAGCATTCCAGCACCAGAGCTTCGCAGACGGACCCTCTAGGAATCACTCCGTCTACTCGTCAGGTGGTTTCAGCAATTGACTGTTTATACATCGCGATTTTCTTTTTTTTTATATGTACTTCTCATTGTTGCATTCTCTTTTTATTATTCTGTATGTATGTGTAGATTGTCTTTGTTATTTGTCTTTTTTCGTCGGTTTTTTGTGTGTTTTTTTTTTTTTAACATTATACTCACTCTTTGCCGTGTTTTATTTTTCCCTCTTTTTCTTTTCTTCCTCTTTTGTTTCAGTTTTAACCATATTTTTTTTTGGGGGGGGGGTTACTCGAGTTTAAACATACACTAGACACCCCTCCCACACACACACACACACACATATATATATACAAAGATTTGTACCCACACAAAGAATTAATTGCTTTGAACAAAATGGACGTCATTTCTGCTGGTACAAGGTTCTTCTTTATCATTAATGAGATCATCCAACATTCACTTCCATACAGAAGGATTGATATCACATAGCAATCCAGCACTCTTTTCTTTGTTTCTGATAGATTTTCCTGTCTTTCAGTCTTCTGGTTAGCTTCTGAAATGTGTCCTTAGTCATGCCAATGCATCTTTGGATCTCGACGTCGCTTTTTCCGTCCTCTATCAGAACACTTCCCAGATACTTACATTTTTTTTACTTGTTTTATTTTACTTTCACTGACTTGTAGTTGGCATTTTGGCGTTTTCTTTTTGCTGATGACTATACATTTAGTTTTCTTGAAGTTTACACCTTTCTGAAAATGTTAAGAAAAAGTTTTCCCTGCCTTCTTCAAATTAAACATTCGTTTATTTTGCCTGCTGTTTTAAATTTAAAATTAGTAATTTCTTCCATTTAGGTTCAATACTGTTTATTGTGCGTTGTGGTGCAATGGATATCGGCTCAGAACGAGAAATCGAGGAGCCGAGTTCAAATTCCAGTTGTAATTCATTGCATTCACTTACGCGCAAATACCCTTGGGAAAGGTATTAATCCGTCTCATCCCTCCAGTTATAGGTTAAATAGCAAAACGAACTGGGTTCTATAGCCTTGGCTGGCAACCAATCTACCGCAGAAAGCAGTGGCAACCTACTGCGGGATAATCTTCTACCCAGTCAGTCATGTCTCTTTGGAAACATGATCGCCCAAGCGTGTTTCACATATGGCACTTAACTGACTGACTGACTGACTATTTATTAATTCATTTTAATTATTTCACCCGAAGCAAAGCAATGAAGCCACTAAGACACAAAAGGCTATTAAATGTGAAATAAACTGATCAAACGTTACAGATACGAAAGAACAATAAATGAACAGGATACAGAAAATGACAACTGATTTAAATTGCTCAAGATCGTAGTTGACGAGCTGGAAGAGAGATCCACGCACGAGCACTACGGGAGAAGAAACTATTAAAATAGAACTTACGGTTACATTCGTTTGATACGCTTCTCCAGGTTTAATTAAAATACGAAATTTCTTTCATTCGGATTGGCCACCATTTATTTATTTTAATCATCTCACCCCAAGTAAAGCAATAAAGATACTCTGACCCAAATTGTTGCTAAGGTTAAAAGAAACAGAGAAAACGCTCCCGATGAGAGAGGATAATAAAAAAGAACAGGACTCAAAGATACAGAAGATTACAATTGACTTGTATTTAAATTTTTCAAGATCTCATTTTGATAGAAAAGCAACAAACCGGAAGACTGATCCACAGACGCGAAGTGCAAGACATTGTATCTAATAATCTCACCTGGTATAAGAAACTTCACTATAATTTCTTTCTCCCTTGCTTTATTTTTAGATGTATCTTTTTTTCTATATTATAAAGATTTCGCCATGACTTCTTGAAGAAGATAGTGGAGTGGTTCCCCGTTGTTTTCTCTGTGGGTGTGAATTTTTAGAACAATTTTAAGCTTCTCGAGTTTTCTTGTATCACCCCTTTGCCGTATTGATTGCTTGTTTGATTTTTTTTTTACAGATTATCAAACAGTAAACTGATGAGATGTGATTGTCCACCTAGTTTAAAATTGGTAAAGTCGAAGAATCAAGAAGTAAGTTCATTAGAACTAGTACCATGAAAACCTAAACTTATTTATAAATGGAGCTTTGTCTGTGTGTGTCCGTTACCTATAGACGCCGAAACAGCTGAACCGATTTTCTTGAAAGTTTACACAGTTGAACTATAAGCGTCTGCGAGTGTTCTTAGCTAGCTTTCGTGTCGAGGTACCCCCGATAAATATCGAAAATCGATAACCGAAAAAATCGTGTTACAGAAGGAGTGGTCCGATTTTAATCAAATTTCATAGACTCATAGATAAAGACATAAGAAATTTCAAGGTTGCAGTTCTTACAATAGTGTAGAAAATCGACAATATATATATATATATATATATATATATATATTTTGATCGTATCACCCCGAGCAAGGTGGTAACGCCACTGATGTGCAGGGGGCTACATAAGAGTAAAACAGATTAAGTAGAAGAGAGTGAAGAGAAAGACAAACCAGTTAGAAAGGAGCAGGAGAAGGATGGGAGTGCATGTGTGATGATAGATATATAAAAGGCAAGATGTTTGTGTGTGTGTGTGTGTGTGTGTGTCTGTTTATCTGTCTGTATGTCCTTTATGCAAATTCACAATTTTTATCAAATTCTCACCAAACTTTACACAAATATTCTTTAGGCTGAGTCTGAGCTCCAGGACCATGGATTAGTTTCAAAGCTTTCATTACAACACCGAGCTATACTGCTAGCATTTGTATCAAAATAAACATGGACGTTTCGTTAAGACAGTGGTAAAGAAATTGTAACTGAGATGTCAGGTCAGTACCGATAACACCGCACATTCTTCTTGGCTTTTTGTCAAGAATCTCTAGATATATAGCAGATTCATCAGACCAGTTCTAGCAACAATATTAAAGTCATGGACGAATTATGGACTTATAAATATGCAAGATAGATTCTGGAGGGGAAAAAATTGTTTAGCAAGACAGAGTAACCCAATTTTCCGAGCAACGAGCTTAGCAGTTGATTCGATGTGACCGTTCTAATTCTTGCCACTGGAAAACATTAGACCAAGAAGGTGCAATTCGGTTGTTTTAGGAGGTTAGCATCAGCCATACTGACGGAAAAAGAGAGCCATTTACATCTAAAAATTTCACTTGGTTTAATAAACTTCACTATAATTTCTTTCTTCCTTGTTGTATTTTTACATGCATTGCTTTTCTCCATTATACAGAAATCATCATGTCGTCTTGAGGAATATAGTGGAGTGACTTCACGTTACTTTCTTAGTAGTTTTGATTTCCGTTTTCTCATTCATAAACAGGCCACTTTTCAAGCCTAAAAAATCAGTGTAAACTTGTTCTCTAACCTGTAGCTGAGAGAAAGAATTTTTTTTATAATCATATCGCGCCAATCAAGGTATTTTATTGCCACTATTTTGCATGGAGTTACATAGGAGGAAAGTTGTAAGAATGAGTAACAGGATATAGGGGGTGTCAGAAAGTGGGTAAGAGAAGGATGAGAATATTGATAAGAGTGAAGTGAACGGAGAAAGGAGCATAAGAGAGAGGATGCAGGTTAGTGAGATAGAAGATGAATGTTGACTTTAAATTTAAATTCTTGAAGATTTTAGCTATCGGGAAAGCAGTTAAAGAGTGGGACCTAGTTGCTAATCTTGTGGCTCGAGTAAATTTATATATAGAGGCGCCAGTGAGCTACGTTCATCGAAGCAGAAGCCGTGACGGTATTTGTAGAAGAGACACAGGGAAGCGACATTGCGCCGGTGAGAAAGTGCCAAGTCGGGATCGATTACATTACAGCTTCTCCGTTGGATTTTGTCAAGGACCCCTAGGTGGATGGCAGGAGCACCCGACCAGATGTGTTCATTCTTTTCCCAGGGGATTAGTGTGAAATAAACAAAACAGATAAGATTAAATCTTGAACTGGGATCACTAATTCCATTTAACGAACTTATAACAGTTATTCTTCCTGAAAATTCGAGCCGGTATCAGTCAGTCAGTTAAGTGCCATACGTGATACACGCTTGGGCGATCCTGACTCCAAAGAGACATGACTGACTGGGCAGAAGATTACCCCGCAGTAGGTTGCCATTGCTTTCTGTGGTAGATTGGTTGCCAGACAAGGCTATAGAACCCAATCTGTCCTGTCATTTAACCCATAACTGGAAGGAAGAGACGGATTAATACCTTTACCAAGGGTATTTGCGCGTAAGTGAATGCAATGGATTACAACTGGAATTTGAACTCGGCTCCCCGATTTCTCGTTCCGAGCCGATATCCACTGTACCACAACGAACACTCAAGTTAAAATCAACAATCACGACTGAGAATAGCATTCATTGAACAAGCAGACAGTGCAACTTTCGTTTTAAATTTTTAAAATTTACAAGAAAATAAAAGTTTCTCTAGTACATTAGTTGTTATTACCTTTTCCAGTCTTGAGAGGTGGATTTGTTTTTTACAGATTCTCAATTCTTTGTAAGTTATTTAAAACCGATATTTTTTATTCATGAGAATTTTCTTATCAATGAGCTTTGTTTTGCATTAACAAACATTTATTTTTATAACAATTATTTTTCCAGATAAAGTTCCTACTATTTAACTCATAGGCTTTCCCAAGAGTATTTTCGAATCAGGGAATGTAACGCTTTCGATTAGAATTCGAACTCGGCTCTTCGATTATTCATTCCAAGTCGCTATCCATGACACCACCGGTACATCGTATTGATGAGGGGCATCCTTCCTATCCTTCTTAAGTACTGCCGAATATCAACATCTTGGTTATGTCATTATAATTGGAGTAGATAGACTAAACTATCGCCCGTTCACACTCCACCCACGTCTATTGTACAGGTGTAGAGGCTCATCCCTTGTTCCTTGTTTAGGATGTGGTTTCCAGCTTTCTCTTTTTCAAATCTTTTCACTCTTACGTAGCCCCCTGCACATCAGTGGCGTTACCGCCTTGCTCGGGGTGATATGATTAAAAAAAAAATTATCTTTTAGTAAAATGTGACATTTATTTTAGTTGTTAAAAGTCCTCTAGTGATGTGGTTTCTGTCATTTGGTACATTTTATTTTTTTTTTTTGTGATTTTGTAGTGCCGTCCACTAAGTTCGAAGAATTATGGTCCTCGCTAAGATTCCCATCCCTCACTCACTCTAAGCCATACCATCCTATATACCGCTGACGGTTTAGATATTTCTAAACTTGCTCTCTTTCAACTGATATCTTACCTACTCGGCATCTGTTATGGGGAAGCACACATATTCCTCAGATAATGGACTCTCCCTCCTACATTAATAGAAGTTAACAGGAGGTTCTTGAGAAGTTCATAGGAGTTTTTTAGAATTCTATTTGAGTTCAGTAGAACTACTAGGCAGTTGATATTAATCGGCAGTTATCCGAATACTAAAGAGTCAGCTTACAGTGGAAGATTACCAAGTTCCTAACATTTTGGGTGCATTAAGTCGATTAGCAACCGACATAGCACGATTATAACTTTCAGTGCAAAAACTACTCCACAACAGTATCATAACATCCTTCCCACTCCCTTACAATCTCACTCAGTAACACTCTACCTTGAGTGGCCTTTGGGCCTTGTATTGGGTGAACTATTAGCAAAAAAATATTTAATCCCAAATAAAGTGATAATTCCACTAAGACACAAGGATTTACTGGGAGTGAAAGAGAATGAGAAATCTTTAGAAGGAACCGGAAACCTAATCCTAAACAGAAAATAAGGGATAAATATTTTCTTCTGTTCAATAAATAAGGAAGGAGTGTTAGCTGGGCGATAAAAAAAACAGCGTATAAAACTGCTGCAACCTGATCTCTAATAGAAAACTTTATATAAGTGTTTATAAACTTAGTTGATATTATATAAGTAAAGCTAATCTTAATAAGGATTATCTTTACTTATATAATCTCATTCTATAATCTATAAGCTTGTTTATTACCTAATTCTAGAGCTGTATTAATCCGTTTTGTTGAAGGATGCTGCGGATATCATGGCCCAAACATATGAGCAATGATGAGGTTTTAGAAAGAACGGCATTGAAAAGAAAACTAGTAGTGAGCATCAGGAAGAGACAACTGAAGTTCCTGGGACATGCAATGAGGAAGGAGGGCTTGGAGAACCTGATACTGATAGGCTAGATAGAAGGAAAAAGCGACAGAGGAAGGCAGCAGATAACATATTTGAAGGGCCTGAGCAGGTGGATGACGGAACGGGGGTTGCGTGGAGTAACAAGAGAAAACATTAAGAGCCACCAGGAATAGGGAGACGTGGAAAATCATGATCGCCTACGTCCTGAAAGGATAGGGCACATAGAATAAGAAGTTAGAATTATCAATGACGGCAGTAGTATATTTCTCATAAGCCACTGTGTCTTATATGACTCGTTCTGGATATGACGATAAATTACCTCCGACAGCAAGGCCTCTGATCGAAACAGTTGGAGGTTTTACGTAGTATGGAACCACCTCTTAATTACAGCTTAATTATCCAAGTGACCGGTGGTGGTAGCGCCTATAAGTCTCCAGTTATAAGCAAATAATCAGCTCTCAAACAAACACAAAACGTATGAAACACACTTTTTATCGTAAAAATACCAGCAATGTATTTTATATTTTTAAAAAATCTCCAACAATACCTGTTGCTAGTAAAATTCTCAAAAATATATTTTATAGTAGAATTACCAACAAAAAATATATTTATAGCAAAATGACCAACAAGAAAACATTTTATCTATACTGAAAACAACTGCGTTCATATTATAATTAATTGAAGCCATAAAATTGTGTTTAAATTTCGGCATTAAATAACCCATAAAATTTGATGTACTACTAAATAAATTCAACCAAACAACAAATATTAAATAATGATTTCATAACATTAATCCATATAATACTCTAACATTTCTTAAAGAAATCAAACTGTATTTCAAAATATAACTTCAGTAAAACTACAATATAAAACACATATCACCTTCTCTAGGATGTGCGTTGTGGTTCAGTGGATATCGACTCGGAACGAGAAATCGGAGAGCCGAGTTCGAATTCCAGTTGAATTCGTTGCAATCATATACGCGCAAATACCCTTGGTAAAGGTATTAATCCGTCTCTTCCTTCCAGTTATGGGTCAAATAACAGGACAGATTGGGTTCTCTAGCCTTGGTTGGCAACCAATCTACCGCAGAAAGCAATGGCAACCTAGGGCGGGATAATCTTCTGCCCAGTCAGTCATGTCACTTTCGAGACATGATCGCCCATGGCACTTAACTGACTGGTCACCTTCTCTAGTAAGTATATGTATATACAAACATGTAAAAGTTGAGTATGATTTACCATGTATGCGAATGTAGAATATTATATTTTATTACTTCAAAGCTCCCAAGAAAATTAAATTTCGGCATGAAATGACCCATAAAGTGTTGATATGACTTTAAACGAATTAAGTAAAATTTTATATGACACAAAATTGGGCATATTTTTCCTTCGTGTTTTTTTTTTTTTTTCATTTCCTTGTCGTGGACAGAACAGAGACATCTCATTAACTTAAAGGCACCTGCCTGAGTGGCAGGCGGCTTATTATTTAGAAGAGGAAATTAAATCGTTTGAACGAATTTAACACAAAAAAAAAATAGTTTCCATCTAAAAAAGAGAATTTACTAAACTATATATCTAAACTTATTTATAAATGGAACTTTGTCTCTGTGTGTATGTGTGTGTGTATGTGTCCGTTACCTATAGACTCCGAAACGGCTGAACTGATTTTCTTGAAAATTTACACAGTTGTACTATAAGCGTCTGCGAGTGTTGTTAGCTAGGTTTTGTGTCGAGGTACCGCCGATAAATATCGAAAATCGATAATCGAATAAATCTTATTATAGAAGGAGTGGTCCGATTTTAATCAAATTTGATACACTCATAGACAAAGACATAAGAAACGATATTCAGAAGTTTCAAGGTTGCAGTTCTTAAAATAGTGCATAAAATCTTTAATATATATATATATCAATAATATACATATATATAAAAGGCAAGATGTTTGTGTGTGTGTCTTTTTATCTGCCTGTATGTCTGTATTTTTTCAACCCTTTTATTTTAGTTTTTGCTTCGGGTTTGGCTCTAAGTAGGTATAATTGTAGTTCTTAGTCTCAGCCATGATACTATTTACTCAGAGGACTTATTTAGCCTTCAAAATTTAGTTTACGACGAAAAAACTTATTTGATATCGATACCAGGAAATCAAATTTTGACTTACATTCATTCATTTTTCTTTCAGTCTACGGTTTCGCTTTAACTGGAAACAACTATTGTTTTTTAGTTTTTCCTGACAACGTCCACAGAGTCTTAGCTCCAGGACCATGGATTAGTTTTAAAGATTTTATTACCCCCGAGCAACGCCGGGCTATACTGCTAGTAATGACTATGAACCGGCTTCTGAGCCTCATCACATCATATACTACGCATGGATGTTAAATATTGTTCCTTGAAAAGTCAAGATTTAGAGAACTCTATTCCATATGTTTTCTCCCTGTTTTTGTTTTTTTGTTTTGGTTTGGTGAATTTTTTTTTCTGCTTTTTTTCTCTTTTGTTAATTCAGCTTTTTCCTGTCTGATAAATATAAAAAGTTTAATCTATAAGCTTGTTTATAATTAGTAATTAGACGAAAACTTATACAAATTTGCGAAAAGAAACCAACCAAAAGCGAAGATAAACCACGTTGTTTTCAATGGGTCTATATTAATTTTCATTGACAAAGAAGAGCTATTTGGATTACGATTTAGAACGGCTGAGATAGAACCGCTCGTCAGTCTTTCTTTCCTCTCTCTCTCTCTCCCTCTCTCTCTCTCTCTCTCTTTCTTTCTCTTCCATTTTCACACAAACACACGCACATGCATACACAGACACACATACACACTCACTGTTTAATATATATATATATGTATGTATATATATATATATATTAGAGGCAATTGTATGACAAAGTGAAAGAATTCTCTATCTAACGCACCACTTTGTCATTCAATTGCCTATCATTGTTCTGATTTAAAGATTTGTGTGTATTATATATATATATATATATATATCGTGCGATGGGTAAATTGTAGCCATTTTATTTTTTTTAATTTTTCGGATGTGTATTGCTTTTGTTTTTTATTTTATCGACTGCACAGAATAGTAGGATTATTTGATCATGGTGTGTGAGAAAAAGTGCACCATAACGCAATTCACTGCGCCAGAAATTTGAAAACAGCATGTCGTACTGCTTGGCGCTCGCACCGGAAGCTCTAATACGAACATTTCAAAGCGTTTCAGTCTCAATCTGAGGACAGTGCAATGGATTCGGAAAGAGATGAGCTAATGATGATTATGAAGTTAGGTTAGTAAAGAACTCCCGAATTTGTTATTGAATTCTTTAGTATCAACAAGGAAACATGCATCAATTAACTTGAGACGGTAGTGCTGCCCTGGGTGAGGAGAGTGCCTGCTGGAAGACCCGTCTATCTGGCAACAGGACTCTGCACCATAGCACACAAAGAGGAGAAACCAGTCATGACCGTCAGAAAATATTCTGCGACCACATCACCCATGCCATCCGGCAACTTAACCCTAGACGGCAACCCCCTTGATTATTACGTGTGGGGTGCAGTTAAGTAAGAGATCAACAAACATTCATTTAATTCAAAAGATGAACTGAAGTCAAAGATTATGGCGGCTTTGACCAACTTAAACAAAAAGGCCTCCCAGAAGATTCCAGGAGATTCCAAAATCATTTGAAGACCGAGAATGAAGCCAATTTATTGAATAAATTTACTCTTTAGTCTTTCAAGTCATTTTTGTGCAATCTGGTCAAATATATCTGCTAAATGTTAGTATTATTTTACTTTTAGTGTAAACTAGCCAACAGTTTATCCATCGCACCGGCATGGATGACTATCTACGCTCTCATACCCTGATTGAGCATTCTGGAAGAATGGTAGACTTTGAAAAAACAGTAGCTACTCTAGCATCTACGCATCGTTCATTCAGTAATAAATTAGAACACTCTTAGCTACTGGCGTATGTTTACATGGTATATTACACGCTAAAAGTCTGCCTCCTTCTACCGAGCGTTCATAACTCAGAGGTAGAATCGCCGACTGTTGTCAGTTCATTCAGTCGGGTTTCAATCCTGGCTAAAAGCAATCGGATATCTAACCCTACTAATACAGCGAAACAGATATGTCTGCGGATGACTATATATATATATATATTACCCTACATTTAAAGCACGACTAGGAATTTCATGCACTACGCAATCATCAGGTACATATAATGAATTGACTGTTTCTAGATTTGAATTTTGTTTTATATATATATATATATATATATATATATATATATATATATAAGGAAAATATAATAAAAATATGAGAGCGAGAGAATTAATACACGCAGGGCCGACAACCTGTAGAAACTGTCAGTCATTGTCGGCCAGTTGTGCGCCGGATTCTTATGATATATATATATATATATATATATATATATATATATATATATATATATATGTATGTGTGTGTGTGTGTGTGTGTGTGTGTGTGTGTGTGTGTGTGTGTGTGTGTGTAAATCAGTCTTTTTCTAATTATCAGTTTTATCGTCTCCCAGTCTATAGAAAGAAGGAAAGAAAGAAACATTAAGGACTTGAGAGAAACATACAAAGCAAAGATAGATAGATAGATAGATAGATAGATAGATAGATAGATAGATAGATAGATAGGCAGAAAAGCAGGAAGAATAAGATAGATAGATAGATAGATAGATAGATAGATAGATAGATAGATAGATAGATATGAGTGTATATATACAAATGGGTAAATACGTTTTTTGTGAATACTTTGCATAAACTCACTGTAGTCGGACACCAAGACTGGATGAAACGTACTTTGTTAGCAAATTTAATTTCAAAATAAGTTTGTTAATGATTATATGATGAGATAGGTGCGAACAGACATTTAATAACTTGACTTTAACGCTTCACAAAGCCACATGCTTTAATATAATCTAGATATATTATGAACATCAAGTTTCATTTTCAGCTGTCATGAGCAATTAATAACCTAAAAGAATAAGAAAATAGATTGCATTAGTTTTAGTTACTGATTAATTTCCTGTGAAGAATTGATATAACAAGTACAAAATAAATATTTAATAGATAGGCTAGTATTTCGTTTTTAAATAAAGGTAAATTATTTTCTTGTTCAAAAATTAGTATAAAAATGAAATTGTAGTCCTACAAATAGTAACTGTAACCGTTGTGGATAAATTAATATAACAGAATATAAGTAAATATTTTCATTTCTCATAAGTACATTTTTACATTAAGACAGAACTGCATCAAATTAGTATATATAGAAATACTAGCAACATAGCCCGGCGCTGCTCGTGTAACTCACAACATTTTAGTAGGAGAAGATGTCAATGAGAGGAGTAGATGGAAATCATTTATTGTTTGAAAAAACACTTTTTTTAAAATATTTCTTTTGTTTTAAAATTACGAGGAAGAATATTCACATTTTTTTGTTCACCAAAAGAATTTTTAAAACGTCGAAATAAAAATTAAATATAAAGGCTCATTTTTCTTTCTGTAATAAAAAATATTTTAGTCGCGTTTGACACGTGTGATTTAATTTCTATGACGTAATTTAGCAACCATCTTAGATCTTAGATGTTTTACGGAGCAAATGTAAACAATCGGTTCCATTGGCCAAAAAGTGCGAAAGAGAAAATTGCTGAACTTAAACTCAAAGAGTACGTGTCGACCTGGCTTCCCTGTAAATATGTGTCCCTAGAAAGTTTGAATGGCGTAGCTTTAAAAATGTAGGCGTGCATAGGGAACATCACACACAGAGATTGGCTTTTTTTTTTTTAATCATTTCACCCCAAACAAGGCATTCCACTTGGGCTACATAGCGGAAGGTAAAGAGAAAGAGTGGTTAGATATAGGAAATGTCAGAAGGAAGGTGATAGATGTGTAAGGATACCGAGGATGAGGTTAGAGGAGATGGGAAGAGTGTTTGAAAGAATGGGAGCGAGTTAGTGTGTTAGGAGGTGTCTATTGACCTTACATTTAAACCCCTGGAGATTGTAGCCGTCGGGGAAGCAATCATGTGGAAGGAAATTCCACAGTCGGGAAGTGCGAGAGAAGAAACTGTTGGAGTAGAAGTTGCGGTTGCATTTTATCGGTTTCACTGTCTTTTATATATCTAGATTAAGACCAGTACATGAAATGGTTTTGCTGAGTATAACAAATAAACCTACTTTCTCTTTCAGAAACACACACATAATACAATTCCTCAGAGAGTTTTCTACAAACCCTTTACAAACTTTGCAAACTACTAGGCTAAAACTATAACAATTCTTACACTAATACAACGCATGGGACAGAATTACTCGGAAGAATGAGTCCCACTTCCTCTTATATGCGTATCCAAAGATTCCTACATTATGTACGTTCTCCTCGTTCTTTGGTTTAGCTAAATTAAGATAAAATAAATATAATCAGTTTTATTGACAATATTTCTTTAATTTTGTTGTCTTTTCATTCTTCGATTTTCAATAATCGGCCTATTAAATCTACAAATTATATGAAGCATATATATATATATACACTCCTGATCAAAAATTCAAGACCACTTAAAAATCTGTGAAAAAAAATGTTCTTACGGATAGATTTTAAACTCCTCCCACTTAAGGTTACCAATACTACAATCTAAAAGGTTATGGAAACAAAAAGCTACATTCCAAACATTTTATTTAGTAATTTACATTTTTATAAAATGAGGCAATTTACACATGATCAAAATTATAAGACCAGGGATATAAATTGTTAGATCTATGGTAATTCCAATGTTTTTATTTCACTTAGAGATTAGCAATCACTGCGTAAAGGTGTTACCATGCCTAAAGCAAGCAAACTTACTAAAATTGAGCGTTCTCGAATTCTAGAATTCCATAAGCAAGGTTTGTCACAGTGGGCGATCGCAGCTAACGTAAATCGTAGTAAAACTGTGATTTGCAACTTTCTAAAGAACAGTGAGAATTATGGAAAAGCAAAATCCTCTGGTAGGCCCCAAAAAATTTCTCCTGCATTGAGTAGGAGAATAAGACGGGTTGTTATGAAAGACGGGGGACTTTCTTCTAGTCAAATTAAGGCAGTCACAGATGCTGATTTCAGTCCTGTAACCATCAGACGACACTTAAGACAAAAAGGCATGGTAAATAAAAAGCGTAAACAAATTCCTCGGTTGCTTCCACGTCACAAGGTGGACCGCTTAAAGTTTGGTCGTGAATACCAAAGATGGGACGTTGAGAAGTGGAAGAAAGTCCTGTTTTCTGATGTGAAAAAATTCAATCTCGATGGTCCTGATGGCTTCCAACGATATTGGTATAACAAAAACATGCCTCCTGAAATTTTCTCCGCACGTCATAGTGGTGGAGGCTCCCTAATGGTATGGGGTGTCTTTTCTTACAGAGAGACGATGGAGCTCCAGGTGATGCAGGGTCGTTAGAGAGCGGCTGGTTGTGTTAACATGCTACAAAAAGCATCTTTGATGATGGAGGGCCATCGTTTGTGTGGGGATGGATGGTTATTCCAACAGGATAATGCTGCAATCCACACTGCAAGACGGACCTTGACCTTGCTACAAGAAAATGGGGTCCATCTCTTGGGACATCCTGCATGCTCACTGGACTTGAACCCAATTGAAAATGTTTGGTGATGTATGACAAGAGATGTTTATCGAAATGGCAATCAATATTCAACAAAAAATGCATATTCGTGAAGCCATCTTCACAAGCTGGAGCAACATCCCCCGCACCTTAATGGAAACGCTTATTTCTAGCATGCCCGACAGAATTTTTGAAGTCAGTAAAAGCGGTGGAGGTAGACTTCATTATTAAACTTGGTTGTTGAATGTTTTCATATACTTTTTGTACAATTTCGTAGAATTTTTGTCTCTGGTCTTATAATTTTGATCATGTGTAAATCGCCTCATTTTACAAAAAAAAGCAAATTTCTAAATAAAATGTTTGGAATGTAGCTTTTTGTTTCCATAACCTTTTAGATTGTAGTATTGGTAACCTTAAGTGGGAGGAGTTTAAAATCTATCTGTAAACAAAAATTTTCTTATTAAAGATGTTTAAGTGGTCTTAAATTTTTGATCGGGAGTGTATATATATATATATATATATATATATTAATACAGGTTTCATTGAATATATATATATATATATATATATATATCCGATATTTTTATTACTTCAAACGCTATTTCTAGCGGACAACCGCATTTAAAAAAGACGTTTGGTTTATATTTTAAGCAATGTTATATCTACTACACAAACATCCAAGAAATTTTAATAAAGTAAAATGTACTCACCGTCAGGACTCGAACCCACGTCTTCCTATGTAGGATAAACTATCATTCAATTTGGTGTGCTTTAGAAGGCTCGACCTCTGAGCGTGTCACAATCCGGCAAGGTTCTATCCTACCTTTCTTTCCTTTTTTAGTCAAGTACATTTCTTCGGAATGTGCGTTGTGGCGCAGTGGATATCGGCCCGGAACAAGAAATCGGAGAGCCGAGTTCAAATTCCAGTTGAATTCCTTGCATTCACTTACGCGCAAATACCCTTGGGATAGATATTAATCCGTCTATTCCCCCCAGTTGTGGGTTAAATAACAGGAAAGATTGGGTTCTATAGCCTTGGTCGGCAACCAGTCTACCGCAGAAAGCAATGGCAACCTACTGCGGGATAATCTTCTGCCCAGCCAGTCATGTCTCTTTCGAGACATGATCGCCCAAGCGTGTATCACGTATGGCACTTAACTGACTGACACTTCTTCGTTCAGATTATCTAAAAAAAAATTATGAAAAAGGCAAATAAAACCAATAGCAAGGTTTATGTTTTGTTTTTGTTTTTTTTATCCGACCGTTTCCATTACACTAGTGACAACAGGTCTCCACATTTTTATGTAATTGCCTCAGGGCTATCGATTACTTGAATAGTTATTTCTGTCATTTTGGTTTTTGTATGATTTATACTACGAATAAATAGGGAAATCAATTAATATGAAAGAAGGTATAGTGGTAAATATTTTGCAAATAAATGTCATTAAAGGATGCGACATGAAAATAGAAATAGGGAATGAACAAATGCTGGTAAAAATGAGCACAGATAGATAGATAGATAGATAGATAGATAGATAGATAGATAGATAGATAGATAGATAGATACATCTGACACAATGAGATAGATAGATAGATAGATAGATAGATAGATAGATAGATAGATAGATAGATAGATAGACCTGACACAATGAGATAGATAGATAGATAGATAGATAGATAGATAGATAGATAGATCTGACACAATGAGATAGATAGATAGATAGATCTGACACAATGAGATAGATAGATAGATAGATAGATAGATAGATAGATAGATAGATCTGACACAATGAGATAGATAGATAGATAGATAGATAGATAGATAGATAGATAGATCTGACACAATGAGATAGATAGATAGATAGATAGATAGATAGATAGATAGATAGATAGATAGATAGATCTGACACAATGAGATAGATAGATAGATAGATAGATAGATAGATAGATAGATAGATAGATAGATCTGACACAATGAGATAGATAGATAGATAGATAGATAGATAGATAGATAGATCTGACACAATGAGATAGATAGATAGATAGATAGATAGATAGATAGATAGATTTGACACAATGGATAGATAGATAGATAGATAGATAGATAGATAGATAGATAGATCTGACACAATGAGATAGATAGATAGATAGATAGATCTGACACAATGAGATAGATAGATAGATAGATAGATAGATAGATAGATAGATAGATCTGACACAATGAGATAGATAGATAGATAGATAGATAAAACAGGCATAGATAGATAGATAGATAGATAGATAGATAGATAGATAGATAGATAGATAGATAGATAAAACAGACATAGATAGATAGATAGATAAAACAGGCATAGATAGATAGATAGATAGATAGATAGATAGATAGATAAAACAGACATAGATAGATAGATAGATAGATAGATAGATAGATAGATAGATAGATAGATAAAACAGACATATATATATAGATAGATAGATAGATAGATAGATAGATAGATAGATAGGAGACAATCATCAGTTGTCATAAAACAAAAATATTTTTATTTGCCTGTATGCTTTGAATATTAAAACGATTCTTTATTGTACAATTTCTTATTCACTGATACCCCACCGCGACGATATACTTTTTTTTTTAAATTTCGCAGCTATGGAGGCAGCTCCTTTAAAAAAAAAAAAATGAAAACAGATTCTTTTACCTTTCGATGAGATGAAATTATTGATTTTTAATTACGATATTTTCAATAAAATGTTAATACTGGCCATCTTGCCCGAGATTTAGGAAAATTCTACAGGTAAATGAAAATATCTAAACAAAATTTTGATCCGGAATCTTTAACAAAAAGTTATGGATTCGTTGATCACTGAAATTATGATATATATTTGTACAATGCAAATTATGGTGATGAAGAACTGAGCTGATGTGTCCTGCTCCCCACTAATCTATGATACGCCTTCCATCTATGATAACCCTCCGAGTCTCAGATAGGGCCTGCCACTCTTAATTTTCATAAGGTAGTATTCATATCAAACACAAATTCTATTGTAACTTTATTACGTACAATAATGGATTATATGCAATATAGTTGAATAATTCAACTAGAATATTTGAAAATAAAAACAATGTATCTAAATGCAAATTAGACATGCTATAATAGATCATTCCATTTTAAATAACTTGATAATGTTTCGCGGCAGGTTTTAACATCAGCTTGAGATTTTTTTTGTGAAAAAGTTGAATGATTGTAATTAATACCATCAACATTATGAATAAGAAATAATGAATTTTATATAGTGATTTTTTTTTTTTCGCGACTTAGCATGGTAATAACAAATTCATGGATTAGGATGAACAGTTAAAGACTCCAGAATGACATCTAAATCTACATAAATATTTCATCCTTTAATAGTCATATGTACTTTGTTATTAGTTTAATTTGTAACGGAAATAAATGTTAGTTGAAAAAACTAATACAGAGTATCATAAAGCCATTCTCCGGGGACCCTGATTAGACTTTCCTCCCTCCCTGGATCAGGGTAGTACGCATCAGCCCTGTAGGAGAAGAAAATTAAAACCCGTGTATCTTTGTCTTTTATTACTGACGACAGTCGAACCAGGCGTTTATAGAAGCAAGATTTCAGCTTATTTCTCGCTCGTTTTCTGGCTGGCTACGTAACTAATGAACAGTTCTATCTACTATCAAGTTAAATATTCTCTAGCGGTAGAGATGTTTGAAGTGTAGCCTAGATGTGGCACAAGGCCAAAGGTACAGAGCACCGAGTGATGATCGTACTCAGTCATAATTGTTTTTTTTGTTTTTGTTTTTTTTAATCGTACCACCCCGAGCAAGGCGGTAACGCCACTGATGTGCAGGGGGCTACGTAATAGTGAAAAGATTGGAAAAGAGAAAGCCGGAAACCACATCCTAAACAGGGAACAAGGGATGAGCCTCTTAACCTGTTCAATAGACGTGGGTGGAGTGTGAACCGGGCGATAGATAGATCTAGTAAAACAAGCTTGTGAACCATTACACCTACGTCGAGGTGGCAGAGACATAGAATTATTAACCACCGAATTACCTTATTTATACTCAAGTATGGTGCGAGATTTTATGATCGGTGTTATTTTACGTAAGAAAAATAAGAAAGAAAGAAAAGAAGCCGGGGGTAAATAGCGGGTGCGAAAATGTCTTTGGGGGTGGGCTAATCCCGATGATAATCATGCATTATACACTACCGGCCATAATAATTAGGCCACCCCAGAGTTTAAAATAATGATTTATTTCATACTATTTTTTAGTATTTATTTCCAAGTGAATATTTGTAAATGAAAATAGAATGGTTCTTTTGTTATTATTACTTTGCAAAATATTACAAGGCAAATAGCGACAATTTACCAATCGCACCCTGTAAATTTGGTATATGTACACTACCGGCCATAATTATTAGGCCACCCCAGAGTTTAAATTAATGATGTATAACATACTATTTTTTAGTATTTATTGTCAAATGAATAATTATAAATGAAAACAGAGTAGTTCTTTTTTAATATTGCACAGTAACATATGCATCAAATGAATTTATAAATATTTAATAATTAATTGCAGTTTCATCAACGAAAGAATGAAGAAAATTTAGGGTGATTCGGACGAGTTCATCTTTGTGTCCTTGCCTTGTAAAATTTTCCAAAGTAATAATAACAAAAGAACAATTTTATTTTTATTTGGCAATAAATACTAAAAAAATAGTATGAAATACATCATTTCTTAAAAAAAAAAAAGTGGGGTTACCTGATAATTGTGGTCTGTAGTGTACGTAGGAATTCTTTTAAGGCGTGGAAAAGGTCATTCAAAAAGTTTCGCGCTATAGATGAAACGGTATTCAAAATTTGACGTGAAAATATTTTTAGAATTCATTCTGAATTTGGTCTATAAACTAGAAAGAAAGGAATTTCTACTTCTGAAGAATTATATAAACCCCACTAAAAGAACTGACTTATTGTACGCACTATATAAACGCATAATACATTATTTTACTATAGTGATGTAATTTAAATAAATTTACTGTAATAATATATTGAAAATCAGAAAAAAAATCAATTATTATGGGCAAAAATTAATACAAGAGTCACTGAGAGAATTGGATGATACTATTTCTATTAAAACTGCGAAAAATATTTTTGATTCAAATGTTAAACTCTTTTCTGTTTTTTCTTTTTAGATTTGACAAATGACGGTTAACATTAGGGATTCATTCAATGCATAGTTTTCTTTGAAAAGAAATTAAAAAAAACGTACATTAGATTTAACGCTTAGGTATGAGTGAAAGAAAAATAATTAATTTTATTCAGCGCTATTTTGGGTAATTAAAAAATAGAATATTTGAAGTGGTGGAGGAGTTTTATTTAATTATTCATCGTAATTATTTTACTGATATATTCGGGATAATAAATATACGTCTTGGAGATTTCATTTTTAAAATGTATGCCTTTATGCTATTTTAATAAAATCAGTATTATTTATAGCATTAGGCACACACACACATAGATAGATAGATAGATAGATAGATAGATAGATTAAAACTCAGCACATCATCTAAAGCGGTTATAAAATATAATTTATTTCGACGGGTGAGTTTTTTTATCCATCATCTTCAGACTGCAGAATTCATTTTAGAAATAAATTATAGTTTATAACTACTTCAGATGATGATTTGGGTTTTCCATTACGCTCTGGATAAAATTCATTGAACTCTCTAAATAGAGCTATCTCTTTAATATTTTAAATTAGAATTTTTTTTTTAGATTACCCTCTTCGCTTACAAACTTGACATGACTTCTTTATCTATCTATCTATCTATCTATCTATCTATCTATATATATATATATATATATATATATATGCTTTTGAAACTATGCATAATAACATTAGGAAGCGGTGAAATATGTATTACCCATTGTAATAATATAAAATCTTTTAAAAATTATATTATTCTGTTAAATAAATAAATGAATTCAGCATTGAATTCTCTTAAGTTCATCTCTATCGGAATTTACCTGAATTGTATACCAAGTGTACTATGTTATATATATATATATATATATATATATATA
>JBBBDQ010001156.1:3562500-3577500 GCA_037127315.1 Ascarosepion bandense
CATATATTCTCCTATAAAGACTTTCTTTTTCCTTTTTTTTTTAAATTTTCAACACAATGATTTTTAATTATTTTTTATTATATTTTTTTTATTATTTATTATTTATTATTATTTATTATTTACTTGTTGTTTTCAATTTTTGGACGAACAAAAGGTTCGTCCAAAAATTGAAAACAACAAGTAATCCCACTTGACACAGTGATACTAAACGTATAACCTCCGCTCTAAAAATATTACACATATTAATTTAAGTTACATTTTAATTTAACTTTAAGATTTTACTTTCCTATTTCATGTTTAAAATTTACTCCAAATCAAATTAAATTCTATAATTGTAAAATTTTAAAAAATAGCCTCACAGCATTCTAACATATAAATGTCATGATATATATATATATATATATGTATATATATATATATATATATATAAATTATATATATATATATGAAATGATTTGTTTGAACATTATTTTTTATCGATACTGGTAAATTTTCTGTTTATAATCAAACACTATAATATATT
Organism: Ascarosepion bandense; assembly: GCA_037127315.1. Taxonomy (NCBI): domain Eukaryota; kingdom Metazoa; phylum Mollusca; class Cephalopoda; order Sepiida; family Sepiidae; genus Ascarosepion; species Ascarosepion bandense. Next base: position 3,563,024 of record JBBBDQ010001156.1, read on the forward strand.
TATTTATATGCCCTGATTATTTACGATAAACAGAATATCTACTTAAATACGAGTATCGATCAAAAATAAGTTTCAAACAAATAATTTCAAATTGTCGGTTGTTTATAACCAGTTTAATATATATATGACATTTTGTTAATGGTTTCTGAACCGTGCAATAGTCTTAGGTGAGGCCCCTTGATACCCTGATAAATGTTACTCCACAGCAGTATCTCTGCACAATTCTTTCAAGATTATTTATACACGCATCTCATTTGGGTCTGTCTGTCTGTCTCACTGCCTGCTAGTCTTTCACCAACCTATACACACATGAAACCAATTAAAATGCAAAACAAATAAATAAAACTAGCAAGCCCATCTTCAAAACAAAAGTAAACATTACGTATACCATCTTCTACACCATGGTGAGGAGTCTACTTTCTAACTTTCCAAAAGAGGAACACCATCTTCTTCAGTCTAAACCAGACCCCTTATTACTTTTTTTAAAACGGTACAAACGCCTCAAGCACACTAGGATTCACAGTGCTAGGCTACTCCCCTTTTATAGCAAAACATGGCCACCTAAATCTTCATGGCCACGGACTCAGAGGAAAAGAAACAAATTGGATCCTGTGAATTCTGAAAGATCAACAACTAAAACATGCACAGAGTTAAAGCGGCTGTGATCACAATTATAAATGGTCCGGAAGTCATATCTTCCTTGACAGACAAGACAAACCTCTTCGCCTCGATCTTTTCCTCTTACCCAAGGTTAGACGACAAAACCCATCCCCTTCCCCAACTTTCCATGTCTCACTGAGCCTATTACCATTACAACACGGGTAGTCTTTAGAGTTGTCAAAGGCCTAAGAAAGCTACTGGCCCAGATAAAATTCCAGTGGTTGTCTTAAGGATATCAACCCGGAGTTATTCCCAATCCTAGCAAAGCTATTCAACCACTGCTTGAAGAAGAAATCTTTTCCAAATCTGTGAAAGGTGTCAAGCGTATGCCTGGTTTTCAACGACGTTTCAGTACAGTCACATCAGTTTTTCAGTATCAGACCATAATAATAACAACGTCATCAAGCACCTAGAAAAGAATAACCTTTCAGCGTCAAGAAGTATGGGTATCGATCGGCCCGATCCACCACCGATGTCCTAATTACTATGACAAAATCAGTAAGGTTCTTCACAGCAAACACATTTCAAGGGACATAATATTAGATATTTTAAAAGTTTTTGACAAGATGTGGCATAAACGTTTACTACACAAGGTCTCTAGTTATGGAATCACTGGAAAAGTCTTCTCAGTCATAAAATCTTTAATAAGAGGCAAGTCTCTGAAGGTAGATACTACTAACCAGTACTCCGAATATCCCTAGTGATCAACGCAGGCTTCTCGACCCAACACCCTTTTGAATCACATAAATCAGTCAGTTAAGTGCCATACGTGATACACGCTTCGGCGATCATGTCTCGAAAGAGACATGACTGACTGGGCAGAAGATTATCCCACAGTAGGTTGCCATTGCTTTCTGCGGTAGACTGGTTGCCGACCAAGGCTATAGAACCCAGTCTGTCCTGTTACTTAACCCATAACTGGAAGGAAGAGACGGATTAATACCTTTCCCAAGGGTATTTGCGCGTAAGTGAATACAATGGATTCAGCTGGAATTCGAACTCGGCTCCCCGGTTTCTCGTTCCGAGCCGATATTCACTGTACCACAACGCACATCCATATAAATAATCTGCCTAAAAATATACTCGGATTATTTGCCAACATCTACGCCGATAACGCGACTATATACGGGCGCACCTCTAAAATTCTTGATGGTCTTGAGGATCTCTCTTCCAAACTTGCACAAACTACCCGTGGGGTTCAAAACATACTGGTCACACTCAATACCGCGAAGACTAAGGTAGTTATCGGCGATTTAAACCTGAGCAACTACAATTCAGAATGTTCTCTCAGGGTGGCACCGTCCCTTAAAACGGTGCTTTTCACACTTTTTGACTTACGGACACCTTTATACGTCAAGTCTTAGTCTAGGGAATCACTATAAACACTTATGAAATTTATACATAAATTTTTACTAAAAATATCTTATAGTTTTGCATTAACCTAGTAAAAACTGGTTTTAAGCTTACTTTAAACTGATAAATTTAAATTTTCATTTGATAACATTATTAAGTAAAAATAAATATCCAGACATTGAAAATTTATACTTTGAATTTCACGTGATGAGTTAATCCACCGACCCCCTATCTTATCCTTGCGGACAACCTGTGGTCCGCGGACCACAGTTTGAAAACCCTTGCCTTAAAAGACTATTGGGACTTAAATTTACACCTGATCTCAAATGGAACTGGTACATACAATTCATTGCTAAGGATGAAGGTAAAACTTTCGAAACCTTGTACCGTTCCGTAAGTAATAGACACCTCGGAAGAACTATATTTCTTAGTCGGGCAAAGTCAAACCTTCATGGAAAGAAATGCTAGTGATACGGTGGCAAACTACCCACATTCCCTTCATATTCCATCGGTGAGAAGTAAGTTCTGCCGGAACAGCTTCTTCTTCCCACGAATCACTGCTCCAAGTTACCGATTACCAACAGGATGTTTCCTCGATCCCTACAATATTAACCTGTTCAAGGCTAAAGTTAACAGTTATCTTCCACTCCTATCCACACAATTGGCCACATAAGTAGAGTTCATTCGTATAGGACGAACTCACGACTTATGCGGTATATGCGCATAAGTAGTGCGTTCATATAATGATTCATTATGAATAGTAAATCAATATATATATATATATATATATATATATATATATATGTATATTTAGTGAACGAGGAATTGTTTTGTAGATTACCGCTACAAATCTCTATTCTTGACATGGGCATGTGAGCGTCTGTGTGTAACTATTTTCGGGATTATTTTGAATATTATTAACTGTTGTATCTTTTGGGTCTGACGAGCAGCTTTCTGCTGCGAAATACGTATTACCCATGAAATTGTAGAATATCTAATTTTTTTTTCAAAATTATATTACTCTGTTAAATTAAATAAATCAATTTTTTCATTGAGTTCTTTTGAGTTCGTCTCTATCGGAATTTCCCTGACTTATATACCAAGTATTCTAAGTTATATATATATATATATATATATATATATATATATATATATATAAATGAAATATTATATTTCGGCCAAAAATTGTTGGCCAATTTATTTCTGAAAGTTCCTTTTTTAAGGCAAACCGTGTTTATATTTAAAGTGCAGGATACCCAGATTTGGAACATTAATAATAATAAAAAACCTAATTAAAATTAAGAGACAAGATAAATAAACACTTAATTTAATGATCACTATTTATCTAGTAAATCCGATTGTATATATATATATATATATATATGCGTGTGTTTCATTAGCTAATATATATATATATATATATATATATATATATATATATATATATATATTAGGTAATTACAAAAGGTGACGTGCTTCATTTTTAGGACTTCATATGATTAAAGCGATGTTTCTGCCGAGTTCCCTATATATATATATATATATATATATATATATATGGTGTGTATAGATTAATAGATCTGTTATATTACTTACTGTTTTGTTAACACCGCCACTCCATGTGTCATATATTATATATGTATAGAGTCATCTGCAGATAGTTCTGTTTCGTTGTATCACAGCTCATCAGTACATTTAGACATCCGATTGATTCTAGTCATGACTGAAAACCGACCCAACTGACATCAGTCGGCGATTCTAGTGAGCTATGGGTTCTTCATTAGAAGAAGTTTGATTTTTACGGTGTTATATACAATGTAGCATATGACAGTAGCTGAGTGTGTTCAAATTCATTACGGAATGACCGATGCGTACATGATTGAGTAGCTACTGTTTTTTTCAATGTTTACCATTCCTCAACAGTGCTTAATCAGGGTGCGAGCCTAATGCAAATTATATATATATATATATATATATGTGTGTGTGTGTGTGTGTGTGTGTGTGTGTGTGTGTGTCTGTGTGTGTGTCTATGTGTCTGTGTGTGTGTGTTCATATAATATATAAATTAAATAAATTCTAAATAAAACTAATTCATATATATATATATATATATATATATATATATATATATTAATCATATCACCCCGAGCAAGGCGGTAACGCCACTGATGTGCAGGGGGCTACGTAATAGTGAAAAGATTGGAAAAGAGAAAGCCGGAAACCACATCCTAAACAGGGAACAAGAGATGAGCCTCTTCACCTGTTCAATAGACGTGGGTGGACTGTGAACCGGGCGATATATACATATATTAAAATTTGAACAAAACGGATGGCCATTTTAACAAGTGAATTTAACACCCGCTTCATCAGGGATGAAATAGCCTTCTGTTTTTGGAAAAGTTTAATTTTTTATGTGTAATAAATATTGGCTCGGTAAACGAATAAATTGAGTTCTCTAGCTGGATCACTTTTAATATTAATAGCATCCGCTTGGGATTTACTTTCAAGCCGTTTCTTTCAGTTTTATAAGCAATATATAAATAGTTATCTATCTATATATATATATATATATATATATATATATATATATATATATATATATATATATATATAGGCGGCAAATTTTCTTTTGAACATGTCAGATTAAATAAATTGCAAACATTATGTTTGTTTATTTTTAATAAAATCCGTTCATACTCACGGATAATCTTTCAAGTCTTACAATAGAAAGATGTCAAAAATGAGCTGTAACATTGATAGATGTCATTTTCATTAATTTCTTAGGTACCCAATTATTTTCAACCTCTTTTCGAAGTCATCTTCAGGGATGTGAGCTATGGTAACAAATGTAACCGGAAAATTCTCGAGGCAATATTCATTAAAACCCTTTAACCGTCAATTCATAGAATCAACCATGAATACTGTAGTAATATTCTAAAATATTTGTAAAAAGAAGTTTTTTCATGTAATACTCGAATAATTATGCATGAATATGAACAGATTTTATTATAAACAAGCAAGCATGTTTGCAATTTATTTAATATGACACACACACACACACACACACACACACACACACACACACACACATACATATATATATATATATATATATATATATATATATATAATGTTTACGAAATGACTTGTATTGAATATTGCTGCCATATCTGGTCGGGTGCCCCTGCTGCTCTCCTTGGGCTTCTTGACAAAATACAAAGGAGGATCTGTAACGTGGTTGATACTGACTTGGCAGACCGGCTGCAGCCGCTCTCACACCGGCGTGATGTAGCTTCCCTGTGCCTCTTCTACAAGTACTTTCATGGCTTCTGCTCCAATGAGCTTAGATCACTGGTGCCGCCTAAGCACGAATTTACACGAGATACTAGATTAGCAACTAGGTCCCACCCTTTTACAGTTAAACAAATAAGATGTAACCGTAAATTCTACTCCAACAGCTTCTTTTCTCGCGCTTCCCGCCTGTGGAACTCCCTCCACAAGTCTGCTTTCCCGACAGTTACAATCTCCAGGTGTTTAAATGTAGGGTCAATAGACACCTCCTATCACACTAACTCCCAACTATTCTCACAACACTCTCATCTACCCAACCCTCATTCTCGGTATCCTCACCCGCCTATCACCCACCCTCTGTTATTTCCTATATTTAATCAGCCTTTCTCCACTCTACGTAGCCCCCTGCACAGTAGTGGCAGTGACATGCCTTGCTCGGGGTGAAACGCTTATAAAAAAAAACAAAAAAAAAACTTATTTTAATTATCACTTTTCTTTTGTACGAAAATGGCACCTATAGTCAATGATTGTAATGTTCAAAATCTTTGTTTTTATATATTCTTTATGGACATTATGAAGATAAAAGTTCTTAAAGTTGTAGTATTTAAGATGAAGATTCATTTTTTTACCAGTCAATGTTTTAATGAAACAGCTGAAGAAAAGGATTCATTTTGTCCAACAAATGTTATATTTATCACCACTTCTCTGACATAGTAGTCTTTCTACAAATATTTTCACGGCTTCTGCTCGAGCTTCTTCCTCAGGAGCCCCGGCCTAGACTGACATCTAGGTCCCATCTTTTTATCGTCAAAATAGTCAAATGTAACCGTCACTTCTACTTCTTTGCTTCTTGTCTCGCACTTCCCGCCTGTGAAACTCCCTTCTGCATAATTGTTTTCCCTGACAGCTACAATCTCCAGGAGTTTAAATGCAACCATTGCTGTCTTCCAACTCCTTGATTCTCATCTTTCCCTTATCCTTTCTTCGACATCCCATGTACCTTTTACTGTCTTTTCTTTTTCATTATTTTTTATTAGTTTAAATGCAACCATTGCTGTCTTCCAACTCCTTGATTCTCATCTTTCCCTTATCCTTTCTTCGACATCCCATGTACCTTTTACTGTCTTTTCTTTTTCATTATTTTTTATCTCACTGTAGCCCCTGTGCACCAGTGGCAGTCCTACTTTGCTTGGTATGAAATTATTAAAAAAATAAAAGATATAGCAGCAAATATACGATTTTGATTTCGTTATTATACTTAAATCATTTAATCCATCAATGTGTTTTTTATTGCCATATGTAATATTAATACCTTGTATTGTTTTGTCATTATATATTTGTATCATACTTTATTGATATAGTGGATATAACATCCTGAGATATTGAATAGAGTTCAGTGAGAGAGTCGGGTAACATTAACAAAGACTTTTCGATGTTTTTTTATAAATAAAAAATTAAATAAATTTCTTCAATTCGGATTGTGCTGAAAACGGAAATATATATAATTGTTTATTTGGGCAGTAATCCCTCTTTTATACAAGATTCATTGTGACAAATTACTGTGCGTTGTGGTGCAGTGGATATCGGATCGGAACTAGAAACCGGGTGAGCCGAGTTCGAATTCCAGCTGTATCCATTGTATTCACTTACGCGCAAATACCCTTGGGAAAGGTATTAATCCGTCTCTTCCTTCCAGTTATGGGTTAAATAGCAGGATAGATTGGGTTCTATAGCCTTGATCGGCAATCAGTCTACCGCAGAAAACAATGGCAACCTACTGCGGGATAATCTTCTGCCCAGTCAGTCATGTTTCGAAAGAGACATGATCGCTTAAGCGTGTATCACGTACGGCACTTAACTAACTGTCGTTATGTTTTGTTTTTTTTTTAATTTAATTTTTCTTGTATTTTTTTTAAATTTTTCTTCCTTTCTGGATATAAATTACGCAGAAATTGTTCAAGCTCTTTCCTATAACTCTAGATACATAATTAAACCAAGATATAAATTCAACTGAAATTTTTAAAAATTCATCCTATATAATGATTAAAAGTATAGCCGAAAGTGCTTGGATAAATAAAATAATTGGACAATTTTTATATAATTTATGTACTGAAAAGAAAAAAATATAAGATCACATAAAAAATTTATATAAAAATCTTAAACACAAATCCTTGACTATCATTTTTAACGAAACTTGCATAAAAGAGAGATTGCTGCCTAAATACTCACACACACTCATACACACACGCACACACACATACACATACACACATATATGTATATATATATCTTAATACAATAAAAGGTCATATATTAAAATGTATTTCACAAAAAAATAGAAATAATTTATAAAAAAGAGAGAACAAGAAATCTATATTATATTTAAAATATTTTTTTTATTTTGTTAGATTTTGGTGAGTTGAACACTTGCATTTATAATCGCACACACACAAGCACACAAACACTTAAGCACACAAACACTTAAGCACACATACACCTATATGTATTTATTTATATGCATATATTATTATTATTATTATTATTATTATAAAATATATTTTAGTGGGTTGACGATTTTGAGTTGTTATCCGTGTATTTATATTTTATCCAGCATTTAAATTAATAACAGCCGGCTAAAATCGAGAAGTCTACAAAAAAATTAAATTGTATCCCTGACAGGATGCAAACAAGCACCTCATTTTTTTCTTATGTGTATATAGATGCGTGCGAATTAAAATAAATATATATATAATGACATCACGATCCCTGGATGATGTAATATATATATATATATATATATATATATATATATATTAAAATGTGTTCAGTATCGTAATTTAACCTAATCGTCAGGCAAGATGTGTGTAAAAGTTTACCTACGATATATATGCTTTTTCCCCATTATACACATACCCACACACAAATGCACAGACACACACACACACACACACACACACACACACACATATATATATATATATATACACACACTCACACACAATCACACACACACACACACATATATATATATATATATATATATATATATATATATATATATAAATGTAAGTATGTATATACATTAAAAATATAGTTTTATCGTATGGTATACTTTTGGTTAAACGTGCTCAATATCAGTCAATATCAGTGATGGAGCAGATGTAAATATAAAGCTGAACATTGGGGTCAACACTGGGCGTTGCCAGTCTGTTTCATACTTCAAGTATAGGCTTGATATGGATGGAATAAAATTCCGATATCCCCCACCCACCCAATAAAAAGCACTATTCTTAAACGATTGCTCTATAGAGAGTAGAGCAAATAATATTTATTCAAAATTTATAACATATTTTTTTATAACATCACGACAAAGTAGATATTTCGTTTTAACACTCTTTGTGCCTTGTCAAGTGATCGAGCTGAATCTAACATTTAGCCCCGTCAGTTGACAAGACACAAGAAATGTAAAAAAAAATAGCTACTTTGTCGTGATGTTATAAAAAATATGTTATAAATTTTATATATATATATATATATATATATATATTTTATGTATATGTATTTTCATATATATATATATATATATATATATATATATATTACAATTCAAAAGTTTGGCATAATCACTGGTATTTTTTTAAGTGAACCTAAAAGTAGTTTTGTACTTTATAAAAAATTTTTATATATGGTTAAAAAATTAACACATGATGTTTTTATTTGAGATTTTATCACCCCCCCCCCCCCCAACCAATAAAAGTATTTTATAATTAAATTTTATTCTCTTCAAAGTATTTTCCTTTAGCCTAGATTACTACAGTACAATTTTTGGGAATTCGTTGCAAAATTTTCTCAAAGTATAAGTTTGATAATTAATTGTATTCTTTTTTTCAATGACTGTAAGAGCTCTTTTACATTTTTTTCACTCTTCTGTCAAGTTCATCCCATGTTGGAAGTCGCGTCAAACTTTTGAACTATAGTGTATATATAAACAATAGCATAGTATCCTACCGCGCCTCAGAAAACATTTTACTCGTGTCCCAATCTATGACACTTTCAAACAACCTCCTTCCTTCCCCTAATCAAATCCTTCCCTCTGTATAAATTGCCATTAACTTCTACTCACCAATTTACAGTAGAGTTGGCTAGATATAACCGTATGTTCTATGCTAGCAGTTTCTTCACTTGCACTTCTCGCTTGTGGAAGTCTCTGTGGCTCCATGCTGTCTAGCCAACTTTAAACTTCGAAAATTTAAATGCAATGCAAATCGCTGTCTAATGTTCCTCTGATTACACTTCTTTTGTTATGGCTCTTAAGTTAAGATTCTATTTTCTTCCACATCCATGAATCCATTGTGTCAATGGCTTTACTACCCTGCGTGGGTTAAACTCGATTAATATATATATATATATATATATATATATATATATATATATATAGTCATTTTTTCTTTTTTTTCTTTTTTGCTGGTTGGGATTATCATCTCTTAGTTGCGTCTCTGTTCTTGGATAGAGTGCGGCTCCGTTGTATCTCTATCCGAGAACATACATTCATCTGAGAAAGATTATACTGAGAGATGCCGGTCCCAACTCCATTGCACCAAAGGAATGGCTCGTTGTTCGGCACCGAAGCCAGTGCGACCAACGGTTGCGGTGACTGCGCAATTTTTGGCCCTTATCCGTGTCTACACGTTCGGGTTCCCCACATCAAATCTTAACCTTATGTGGTAGGAGAGATAATAAATATCTATTAATATATATATATATATATATATATATATATGTGTGTGTGTGTGTGTGTGTGTGTGTGTGTGTAAGTATAATATATAAAACTAGACACTGACGTCCATACTTAGTTTATGCCTCAATCTTCAGGGCATCATTGATATTCATCACTTTTGCCCATAAATATAGCATACATTAAATCTGCTTTCATCATTCACACACACACACACACACACACACACCACACACACACACACACACACACACACACACACACACACACACACATATATATATATATATATATACACTATAGTCATCCGCAGACAGATCTGTTTCGCTGTATCACAGCTCATCAGTACGGTTAGACTCCGATCGCTTCCTAACCCAGGATTGAAACCGGACCGAATCGACGTCATATATATATATATATATATATATATATATATATATATATATATATATATATATATAGCATAATGGTGATCCACGTATACTGTCTTAATATGTATAGGAAAAACTACTAAATAGTTCTAAGTTTAAAAAATATTTTTTGACAGTATTTATTTATTGCTCACGACGAACGCTTCTAGTTTGAATTTTAAAATCATTTGTTTCTGATGAATGGCCGAGGCCGGTCTGAAATATCAAATATATATATATATAATAATAGAAATAAATAAATACTGTCAAAAAAATACATTTTTAAATTTACAACTTTTTAGTAGTTTTTCCTCTCTCTCTCTCTCTCTCTCTCTCTCTCTCTCTCTCTCTCTCTGTATATATATATATATATATATATATATATATATAATCCCATGGGGGCACACGATTCAGCCCAAGTTAATGATTTAATAGGCATTTATATCCTAGACACCCTGGATAAGGTTGTAAATCACAAACAGGTAGGCCTATATCGGGATGATGAACTAGAAAGGGCTAAGGCCCCTAATAGCTTAAGAGATAGGTATCATCTATGTTTGACAGAAAAAATTAAAATTTTAAAATTTCAAGATCAAAATATACTCTTTAACAAACGAAGGGAGATCATAAGGGAGATCATAAGGGAGATCATAAGGGTGATCATAAGTATGTGTAGCCATAGAAATAAATATAAATTACAATAATTCTCCTATTCCCCCAATTAGTCCCGATAAAAATAAAAATAAATAAACATTTTTTGAAAAGTTGGCTAAGCAGTTATCTCCCCACCACCTACCACTACTAATACAACATACGTCTCACTACCAAGAAGGAATTACTACTGACTCTTTCTCCCAGCCCAACCCAATAAAAATAAATACATCCCAACTTCTTCCTTTACCTAAGCTAACCTCTGGGCTTAAAATTTTTCCTCATTCTTTGTTTATAAGGGGTCGAAGAATGCATGCCTTAAATAACATGTTGAAAATGGCTATTTCCCCACTAAGTTTTAGGTGAATTTACAGATAAATATATATATATATATATATATATATATATATATTTCTTTATTATATATATATATATATATATATATAGTCATCCGCAGACAGATCTGTTTCGCTGTATCACAGCTCATCAGTACGGTTAGACATCCGATTGCTTTTTATCTAGGATTGAAATCCGACCGAATTGGCATCAGTAGGAGATTCTACCTCTGAGCGCTCGGTAGAAGGAGGCAGACTTTTAGCGTGCGATATATCTTGTATTCACACGCCAGTAGTGAGAGTGTTCTAAATCATTACTGAGTGAACGATGCGCATATATATATATATATATATATATATATATATATATATATATATATGTGGGGAGGTTGTATACTTGTAGTTATGGATTCTTTTCAGAACGACACTTGAAGATATTATTTTTAATTTTTAATTTGAAATTTAGGATTTGTGTCTGAATGCGTATGGCCGAATTTTTCTTTTTTAATTTATCCCAGTCATTATTTGTTTAAACAAATTCTCTTTGGTAAATTTTTTCAATGTTTGCTTTTTAACCTTGTGGGTAGCAGTTTTTTTTTGTTTTAAAGGAAAAAAAAATTTTCTTGGTTGACATCCAGTGAACCACCCCTTCCCCCTTTATTTTCCTTTTTTCATTTTCCTTTCGTTCCTCCTGCCACTTCTGCCTCTCTGACATGGCCGAATCTTGGCCTTTGAACTCTTGACTCGGGTTTGGGGGAAGGGTATGTCTTCTAATATGAGTCATAGGGTATCTGTCTGCTTTCCCCTTTTTATTTCCTTAAATTCCCAAATTGTTAATTCCACCCCATTCTATTTTTTTATGGATGGAATATTTTTTGGGACTTCTGCTGGTATAAAATCTTATAATACATTTGTTTCGCCATTGCTGAAGAAGCGAGGATCACCTCGTACAAAATGGCTATTCAACGGATTTAAATATAGAAATATATGTGTGTGTGTGTGTGTGTTTGTGTGCGTGTCTCTGTGTGTGTGTGTGTGTGTGTGTGTGTGTGTGTGTGTGTGTGTGTGTGTGTTGTTGAGTTCACTTTCGAACTGATATTCTTGAGAAAAAAATGAATCCGTGTTATTTCTCCCCAAAATGGGATGAAAATAACTGGTGACTTGAATAGCATCCAGTCTAAGAGAAGGGAAATCTCATACCCAGAGCGTAAAAAAAGCAACAAGAAACCAATCGAAAGAAAACTAGAAAACTCACAGATGAAAAAAATAAAAATAAAACCTGTGTGCGGAGCCAAATTCTTTTACCTCCCAAACGAGTACAAGTTCAGTGAAAATTGTGAACCAGAAAAGCAGTCCCCGACTAAGGGTCGAGCGCAGGCCCCAATCGTCCCCTTTTTCACCGGGTGAGCGAGTAAACGACGGAAGTGGCAGTATTTCAGTTTGTGACGACACTGAACGAAGCCGATCACAACGAAGGCCGGGGAAACCGGACAGCAAAGCGCGCCAGCCACCAAAGATATGGAGGCCGCCGGCGAAAGGCAAGCGAGATGACCGACGCCGCCAGCAATAGCGGCAGCAGCAAACCTGCGCACCCAACACCACCACCGACAGCGAAAGACACCCTCCGGCCAACACCGACGAGCCGACCTCTCCGACAACGGGCGGTTTTCATAACTTATCGCTTATGACTGAGGTGTCACTTCTGTTCTCTTTGGGTGCTCTACACTTTCAACCTGATGTTACTTTTAAGCTCCGCTTAGCAAATCATTCATGAGCACTTCGACGTGGTGTTAATGGTTATCAAGCTTATCTCGTTATAACTGAGTTCAAGCCTCACTGGATACTCCACACATTCGGCCTTTTGCCGCATCCAAGCTAGGCTTAGAAAATCACCATTCAAGATGTTTCATGATGTAATGTTTGGCAAGCTTGTCTCGTTTTAATTAATTACAACTTACTAGTAAGTTCGATTCTCACTGGGTGCCCCAAGATCTTGATCTTGTGTTCCGTCAAAGCTACTGTTGGTAAATCATTGATGGGCATTTCGACTTAGTGTAAAGAGTAACAACGATAGTGAATTCGATCCATATTTTTTTGCTCCGTACTTTCGACTTTGTGTGGCATATAAGCTACGCTTAAAATCTCAGCATATGGAGGATGATGAAAATATGTTTTTGTGTATTTATTTAATATGCAAATATTTCGCATAATATCACAGGTACATTATAAACATATTGTAACGGTAACATGCGTCGTAACGTGTTGTTTCTTCGCAAACATTTTTTTTCTTTTTCAATAATAGAAACTGCTATTCAGTTCAACTTAAATGTCATAAAATGAATGCATAGAAGATATGCCTGTGAGGAAAAGACAAAATACAATGATTGCAATGAATATGCATCAACAGTTGCTTAATAAAATAACCGTATAATATCTTAATGTTTTTGGTAAATTGAAAAATATAGTTTAATATGCATAATTATACGATGTGACATTAATAAATATCCCCGTGACATGTCTTAGATTCGCGTGTATGTCTGTTGCGTGTGGAAACGTCCCCAATGAAAAAGCGGTTTTCAACTGTGATCTTTATATAAATATATATATATCGGGTACATTTAGGCAGCATCTCTCTTTCATGCTAGAAATGTGCTGTGATTAACTTAAAATTTTAATACATCTCTCTCCCACTCTCTCTCTCTCGCTCTCTCTCTCTCTCACACACACACACACGCACACACACACACACACACTCTCTCTCTCTCTCTCTCTCTCTTTATATATATATATATATATATATATATATATATTAATTATCTTACGTCTATGGTACGACTCAGAGTTTTATGTTTTATGCAATGATCAGGTGCATTCATTTCAAACTGACAATTTAATAGATTTTAAGTTCATTCGATGTTCATGGGAATTAAATCTTCAAAAGTTAAGTTACTGATTTTTAATAACAAGATTAAAAATGTAAATATATTAAGGTTATATGTGGATAAAAACTTAAATTCGAATCTATTAAACTGTTAGTTTGAA
>JBBBDQ010001156.1:3582500-3657500 GCA_037127315.1 Ascarosepion bandense
TAAAAAATAGTTCGAATATTTTATTTATCCAAGCGCTTTTGGTATACATTATCAGGGATGGATTTGATTATCATTTTAACTGAATATACAGATTGTTTTAATGTATTTATGTAGAGTTATAAGATAAGTGATTGGATCGAACAATTTTTCTATAATTTCTGTACTGAAAAGAAAAAAATGGTAAAATCCCATGAAAAAATAATTATACAAACTTAAACACAACAACTTGTCTGTCATTTTTAAGGAAGCTAATATATATATATATATATATATATATATATACATAATGACATTTTTGGAGTGCTATAGATTTAATTATCGTAAATTCACAAATATTTAAAAAACACACACAAGGAAAAATTCATAAGCGTACCCAGGGGATTAGTGGAATTTCAAACAAAGTGCTTACGTCTAAAAGCAAAATAGTACTGAAAAATACGGGATCCACAGAGTCCACCAATAGTGAGTATATATATATATATATATATATATATATATATATATATATATATATTTAGCCAGCAATCTTTCACTTAAACACGCTTCATTAAAAACGATATATAAGGAAGATTTTCATTTTTTATTTAATTTTTCCTGTATCCTTATGTTTCCTTTTCGTTGGAGATAACAAATGTAAACATATATATATATATATATATATATATATATATATATATATATATATCTTTATGTGAGTGTGTGTGTGTGTGTGTGTGTCTGTGTGTTTGTGTGTGTTCGTGTATATATTACTTAACATATATATATATGTGAAAAGTGTATGTATATAATTATATATATTATATATGCGCAGTACTTATTTAAAAGCGCTCAATATTAGTGATAGAGCTGACATCATATAGATAAGTGTGAGTTGTATATATATATGTGTGTGTGTGTGTGTGTATAATATATATATATATATATATATATATATATATATATATATTGCTTAAATGTTATTTTTTAGTGGATATCCATATTTTGCCATTTATTAAAAGTATATTTGTTTAATTTCGTCTACCGGTCTGAATGTTCGAGAAATCTTATTAACGAATAAATATATGTTCAGCGATAGGATTCGAACCTGCGTCTAATATGTATAATATGGAACTAGTCATAAAAAACCGCTAAAGGTATACCAAAATAAAAAAAAAGGTCTCAATACCAATTCGCTAGTCCTGAAAGCTCAAATACAAAAATTTCAAGGTGTTTGAGTACCAATCTGAGGACAGCACAGAGGATTCGGAAAGAGTTTAATTCGTCTAATAATGAATTACGAAGATGTTTGGCGTGAGCATTAGTGATGGCTATGTTATAAATCCCATGTTGCCTCATACTCAACACGGAAAACTAGATCAAGTGTCCTGATGAGATAGTGCTTCTCTGGGTCAAGAGGGTGGCTGCTAGAAGGCATACTGCTTGACATCAGGATACTGCACCATGCTAAGAAGCAGGAGAATCTAGTGATAGCTGTCAGATTATTTCTGCGATCAAATCACCCCTTAAATCTGGTCCCATAATCCACAGACTACAAATTTCTTGATTATTTTGTGTGGGTCGCAGTTGAACAAGAGACCAACAAAACTCTTTGTAACGCCAAAGATGAATTGAATCAAGGATTATGGGATGATTCATTAATTTGAAAAAGGAGACCGTTCAAACGAGATGCAGGATATTCTGAAATCGTCTAGAGGCCATAGTTAAAGTCAATAGAATTTTATCGAATAAGTTTACACATTTCAAGATATTTTTGTATAATTTTGGTTAATATATCAGTTAAAATGAAATGTCAGTCTTATTTTCATTTATGCGTAACTTAGACAGCAACACATCCATCGCGCCCTGTATGTATGTTTTATGGTATATACCCTGCTTCCCCACTGGACGCAAGGTCTTTTTTAGCTGGGGACCCAACAGCGTACGAAAGGCCTCAGGGAAAAAATTACCCAGTCCCCTCAACCGCCGGTTGAGCTGGCCCCGGTGACGAGCACCTGGTCCACTCCTCTACTACAATGGAGTGGAGCGGCTGCGAGACACTGTACCCCGGACCGGGCATCTATTCAATGTAATTTTTCTCAGTTGCGGTCCTGCCCTCGCGGACGGAGCCACAACTTAGCTGCACTCTCTCTTCGAGGAGAGAGATGCAACTGAGAGATTATTCGGTCCCCACCCTTCACTAAAATGTGGCGGGTAAAAAATTTTAGATAAAATACACTCCACTCAGAAATATGTAGTCACAGCATTCGGTACGCTAGTTGTCACTGGTATGGTTTCTATATAAAGACGGTTTTTACGGGATGGAACTCCAAGCCCCATTCCCAGCCTGTTTTGAATTGTGTTCTTTTACTAGGCTGAAGAACCCAGTTTGCCTTACTATTTAGCTGGTTAGGGAAGAAATATTTTATAACATTTCCGTCCCGAGCTTTTAACCATAACAACACCCGCACGTCTTATATATCGAAAAATAGGGTGTATATTTTCTGTGTATCTTTCTGTGGGCCTCGTTGTTTTTCTCCAGTTGTTTTTTAACAGTAAGAAGAAAGACTGATCAAAAATCGAACCCGAATGCTCGATTGTTGCCACCAAGCATTTAATATTTCTTCGATATCTGCCAACACGCACATCATCCTCCAGTAATTGAAGTAATTAGGGAATACATTACTGAATAAACGCTCACAGTAGGTCAGCGGAATTATGTCTTTTTTCGCCTTATCGGAACTGGCTTTATCAGCGTATTTCAAATTTGGGAATTAATGTTTTCGTTGGACGTAATGTTTTAATTCGATTTGAGAAAGAAGATTGCTTCTTGTTGGCTTCCGTTTTTCAAGATGCGTCAGGCAACAGATTAATTAAATAATACCGCGCTGAGAAACTCAGCAAATACGAGAGACTGTATTGGCTCATAGAGTTGACACGTTCACTTTCTTAAATGGTATGAATCTTTTTTTCTTTGTGCCGTGTCCCTTCAGGACATAGGTAATCATGGCCTTACACATCTCCTTCTTACTTGTAGGTCTTTCTCTTTCTCTTGTTATCCCAAACTCTACTTTACCATTCATTTGTACAACCTCATCAAGTATACCATGCGTTGCTTTCCCCTGTCTCATTTTCCTCTCTATCTGTCCTGTGAGTACCAGATTCCCCAAGTCTTCTTTTCTCATCACCTGTCCCAAAAATTTCAGGTGCAATTTTTATGTCATCAGTTTCCTTTTCGTTTGTATCCTCTACAAAACTTTGTCTTTGCTCATTTGTTCGATCCGTGGAATCCTCAGCATCCTTCTGTACGATCATATTTTAGTTGCTTCAAGTCTTTTCTTCATCTTTGATGAGATCGTCCAGCCATATTGAAGGTCAGACATCACGTAAGAATCAAGTACCGTTCATACTAGACTGTATCTAGCATGAATACTTTGCCATATAATCTTGTCGAAACAATCTCGCAAGCAATATCTCGCGTGCTCATTTCTAACTTGGAGCTGAGTGAATCATCTTCTTCTATGTGCTATGTCTCTTGAGAACGTAGGCGATCATGGCTTTCCACGTCTTCCTTTCCTTAGTAGTTCTTGGCACGCTTTCTCTTGTTACCCCACCCAAACCCCGCTCTGGCATCCACCTGCTCAGGCCCTTCAAATATGTTATCCGCCGCTTTCCTCTGTCTCTCTTTCCCTCTATCTGACCCGTGAGTATCAGATTCTCCAAGCTTCTCTTCCTCATCACATGTCCCTAGAACTTCAGCTGTTTCTTCTAGGATACTTAGTATTAATTTCCTTTTCGTTTTCATCATTTCTAAAACCTCATCACTGCTCACATGCTCGATCCATAATATCTGTAGAACCACATTTCAAATTCTTCAAGTTATTCTTCATCTTTGATGATATTGTCTAGAATTCACTGCCATATTGAAGAACAGACATCACATAGCAATCCAGAACTCTCTTTTTCTAGCGAACTTTTCCTGTGTCTTAATACTCTGCTCAGCTTCTGGAATGCGTTTTCCGCCATGCCAATTCGCCTTCGGATCTCAGTGTCACACTTTCCCTCTTCCGTTAGAACAATTCCCAAGTACTTAAATTTTTGTACTTGCTTGATTTTAGTATCCCCAACCTGTAATTGGCATTTTGGGCTCCTCCGTTTGCTGATGACCGTACATGACCATAATTTATTTGTAGCCTCCCACCTTTTTTTTTTACTTTCTTCATCTCCCTTCATGCGTGCCATAATTAAAAAAAACATTCTGTTGTAAAGCAACAGTGAACGAGCCTGACCTGCCAAAGCCGTTGCCAGTGAGCAAATTCCTAACTTTTTTTCTACTAAATCTATAGTAGAATGTATAAAAAGTAATTTGCAGGAATCCATGAGCCATGAATGGCGCGTCGATTCCTAACTTGGTGCTTTTTATTGACAAAAGCCATCTTTCATGTAGCAATACTCTCGGAGATTGCTACCCTGCTTTTAATTTTGATTAATGACCTCCCCCCCCCCTTTACATCAATTCTCTTGATATCTATCACACAACCATTTACTTCTGCCTCGATAGTAAGGCTGAAAATTGCAACTGATATCCAAAACGACCTGAAGCCCGTCGTTAACAAAGGCAAAAATGACTAGTTAATTTAACACCCACAAAACTAAACTTCAATTAATTATATGATACTCCTCCCTACCTTCTCTCAGCATGACTGATGTTAACCTCCAGGAGTCGTTGCTCCTTCTCTGGCCAACGTTCTCAGCTGACATGAATGGTAAAGACGATATGGAATATATTGCTCGGTTATCTGTTAAGAAAGTCAATTCACTAATGTCTAGCGAGACAACTTTTCTCTCCAGAATCTATCTTGCATATCTATAAATCTACTATTAGTCCATGCTTAGAATTTTTGTTTTTTAATCATTTCACCCCGAGCAAGGCGGAAACGCCACTGATGTGCAGGGAGCTACATAAATGTAAAAAGATTAATTAGCAAAGAGTGAGGAGTACAAACTAGTTAGAAAGGAACAATAGAAAGCTGAGAAAGCAGGTGCGATGACAGATACATAGGTGGAGAGAAAGGGAAGGTTATACAGGGGTGGGGAGAGAGCTAGAGTCCAGTGATTAGGAGATGAGTATTGACTTTGCATTTAAATTTCTGTGGTTGTAGCCGTCAGGAAAGCAAGAATACGGGAGCGAGTTCCACAGGCGGGAAGTGCGAGAGAAGAAGCTGCAGGAGTAGAATTGTCGTCTGCATTTGGCTAACCTGACTGTGAATGGGTGGGACCCAGTTGCCAGTCTGGTTGCACGAGTAAACACCTGTTGAGGAGGCATCAGTGACTTAAGTTCGTCTGAGCAGAAGCCATGAAAGTATTTATAGAACAGACAAAGGGAGGCCACATTTCGACGATCCGGTCTCATTGCTATAACTCCTTGATAAGATTCAAAGAAGAATCAGCAATATTACTGGTCCTGATCTGGCGGCTCGGTTTCAGTCACTTTCCCACCGCCGTAAGGTTGCTTCCCTGTGTCTTTTGTATAAATACTTTCATGGTAATTTTTCGAATGAACTCTTTCTTATGATATTTAAGCGCAGTACTAGACTGGCGTCGATATTTAATCATTTTTCCGTTGGAATGGCTAGATGTAAACGTAAATTCTATGCTAAGTTTCATTTCTCGCTCTTCTCGCTTTTAGAACTCCCTTCTGGCTCCTTGTTTTCCAGCCAACTTTAGTCTGCAAAAATTTAAATGCAATCGCTATATACTGTCCTCTGGGTTAATCTTTCCTCTTCCCGCTCATTACTAATGTTCCTGTTCTTCCACCCACCGAAACCCCTTGTGTTTTAGTGAAGTTGCTGTCTTGCATGGGGCGATACTGATTTTAAAAAGAAGCTGTTACCAGTATGTTTTTATTCTATTTTGATTGGTGAATAACGAATTTGGTTGTATAACAAATTTTATGAATTTACGAGACATTACTTTTACACACATCACATCTGTTGGTCAGTAGCAAAGTTAGTGTGTTGACCGTGGAAACCTGATTCGAATCTCACCGTGCTCGGTTAGTCAAGGAAGTGACTTCGATATTGTATCTGCCTAGGGAAACGTTCCTTTCAGGACGTGCCTGAAATCTAGTGCCTGAAAGTGAAAATCAGTACCTGAAATGAAAATGGGAAGACGAAATTGTAAAATGTTTGTACTAGCACGAGGTTGCAAGACCGAGGAGTTTGAGGATATTTTCCAACTAATGATGGCATTTGATCTATCTGTGTCAGTCAGTTCTTAACTATCGATACATCTATCCCTCTATCTACCTATATTTCTATGTGCGCATCGCTCATTCAGTAATGGATTAGAGCACTCTGGCTATTGGGCGGGTATAATGACAATATACACGCTAAAAAGGCTGCCTTCTTCTACCGAACGCCCATAGCCCAGAGGTAGAATCGCCGACAACTGAAATGCCTTAGGGCTACTGTCTGCTTTATCTGTGGCATATATATGCACCGACTAAGTGTATCAATAGTTCCGAAAAGTATGGATGGTTCTGTACAAGCCTTTGCCACTTTTAGCGGTTTACCGTGGTTTCATAACTAAAGCTGTCAGTTCTTCTTAGGTCAAATCCCACGGGAGAGTTCATTTTATATATATATATATATATATATATATAAATCAAGTACCTATAAATAATAAAGCACACTAAAATGAAAATTAAACAAAAGCAATCAAAAGCAATCAAGCATTTGTAGAACCACTCACATAAAAAATATTAAATAGCACTATATAAACTGCGTCTAGTTATTATATGCAAAAGAGGTATTGTCAAATATGTTATGTAAAATTCATAGATATGTGTTATCCAATGAAATAATTTGTACTATTATGTATAGCGAGTAAGCATGAAAGCAATTAAGTCCCAATTTTCAATTTCAGATTGATATTTAGTATTTTTTCAGTAACTATAGCAATTTGCAGTGTCAAGAAATTATTTGCAAGAACTAGAATTTAGTATTATGGTTCGTAAAAAAGAATTAACAATGAATGAAAAGAACTATATAATCAAAGAAATTAGCAAAGGAAAGTCTTTGCTTCAAATTTCTAAAGATTTGAAAAGGGATCATCAGACAATCAAGAAAATATGTCAAATGGGAATTCAACCAAGGAAAAAAATGTCTCAGGCTGAATTCAGGAATTTAACAAAGCGTGATCTATCACATATCCGAAGTGAATTAATAAGAAACCAAAATGCGTCAGGTGCGTTCATATTCTAGGCCGCTGGAGCTCCTATGGTGTCAGGCAAAACAAGGTGCAAAGCATTGAGGTAGTTTGCTAATGTAAAAAATCAAATAAAGAAACCCATTATAACACAAAACATAAGGAAAGAAGATTGCAGTGGGAAAAAATACATGAAATCTGATTTCAGTAAAGTGCTTTTTACAGACGATTCAAGCATCACCCTTGATGGGCCCGATGGATGGGCTCGAGGATGGGTTTGCAAGCAACATGACCCAAGACAAAATTTTAAATACCAACAAGGCGGGGGTTGGGATAGTGACATAGGCTGGGATTATTGGTAATTATCTCGTGGGTTCATTTAAATTGAAAGACCGTGTTAAAATGAATTCCAAAAGTTACTGTGATTTTCTAGAGCAATATTTCTTTGAATGGCTTGATAACCAGTCTTTAGCCAAGCGTAGATCTATGATATGTATGCAAGACAACGCACCAAATCATGTATCAAAGTTTACTAAATCCGGGTTGAAAGACAAGGGATTTGTTGAAGATTCCCTTATGGACTGGCCTTCAAATAGCTGTGACTTGAATCCCATTGAGAACCTATGAAGCATCCTCAAGAGAGATATTTATTCTAATGGAAAGCACTTCAACAGCAAGTGTGACCTCTGGGAGGCAGTTGAAGTTGCTGCAAACAACTTACCAGCCGCTAAAATTGCAAATCTAGCATCAGATGTTGACAATAGGCTGCTAAGAGGTATTGAAAAGAAAGGAGCACTTGTGCAATAGATTTAAGGAGGTTTTTATTATTTTTTTAAAATAAAATGTTTTTTGTTTTTCCTTTAAGAAATTGACGAATTTGTGCTAAAATCTTTTCATATCATTTTTACATTAGTTTTACAAGTATAATAATGTAAAAGTATCAAAATAAATAGTTGCAAATAAACTACTGACAGTCAAATTAGTCTGTTTTGTTAACTCAATAAAATTTTTTCCAACCAAAAACAATAGTTTTTTCTATCACTATATATCTAAGTTAATAAATTGAGTAGAATCTAAACAACATCATAATAGGACTTTTACCATTAAAGACGCAACTCTTTATACCAATTCATGACTTGCATATAATCTCTAGATGCAGTTTAATTAAGAATAAGACAGAGACACAAAAGCATATTGAAAAAATGCTCTTAGGAGTAAGGACCTCATAGTGGTGCATTCACGAAACTTCGAAGTCGGTATGACTCTGCTCAGATAAGTGATAAACTTCTCCACGCTAATCTTACTAACGCTCTATTCCTATTTCGATATCGATTACTTTACGATAAAAACCTGGTTACCAAAATATAATTTTATTGGTAAACCACTGCAAAAAATAACAATCTTACCACTAAGCATAGAACAACTCAACACAGTATATGTATTTACGCTCTCACACCCTGATTGAGCACTCTGGAAGAAAAACAGTAGCTACTTTAGTATATACGCATTGTTCGTTCAGCAATGAGTTAGAACACTCTCAGCTATTGGGCGTGTATAATGATAATATACACGCTAAAAGGTCTGCCTTCTTCTACCGAGGGCCCGTAGCTCAGAGGCAGAATCGCCGACTGACGCCAATTCGGTCGGGTTTCAATCCTGGGTTAAAAAGCAATCGGAGTCTAACCGTACTGATGAGCTGTGATACAGCGAAACAGATCTGTCTGCGGATGACTATTTACGCTCTCACACCCTGATTGAGCACTCTGTAAGAATGGTAGACTTTGAAAAACAAAGGCTACTTTACCATATGCCCATTTTTCATTCAGCAATGAATTAGAACACTCAAGCTATTGGGCGTGTATAATGATAATATACACGCTAAAAGGTCTGTCTTCTTCTATCGAGGGCCCGTAGCTCAGAGGCAGAATCGTTGACTGACGCCAATTCGGTCGAGATTCAATCCTGGGTTAAAAAGCAATCGGAGTCTAACTGTACTGATGAGCTGTGATACCGCGAAACAGATCTGTCTGCGGATGACTATATATATATATATATATATATATGTGTGTGTGTGTGTGTGTGTGTGTGTTATCTTTCCGAATAATTTCGCCTCATCTGAACATCTTGTTTTAGCTTTTGCTAAACATTTTGGTAAATTTATTAAATTCACAGGCGAGAAAAAGGCGGTACGGTTTGTTCTCCCCATCACTCTGCAATTTTCCTGTAGCCGAGAAAAATGGATGCTTGCATTTTCTAAACAGAAACGCAGATTCTTGATGACTTCGTCGGAATTTGAACTCAGTAACTAGATCCCATTTTCTGCGACGACAGTTGATGCTCTATCCTCAGATCTAACTTAAACACTGTTACCATAGCAATAAATAAGAAACATTACTTTTGGAGCATTCCTCGAATTTATGTTTATTTTCATATCACATATTAGAGTGTAAATAATTAAAATTCTGATTTATTTAGGTTTTTTTAAATTTATTTATAACGTCACATTTTACTACGATGGTTTATTTTATAAGGTTTTCTATAGTAATATTGTAATTAAATATAGATAAATCTTATTTTGCAGTTAGCGCCATTTTTTTTTTCTTTTGTTCGACCTGTTTTGTTTTTCTCTCTTTGTGCATTTAATTTCATTTTCGCTCTAATTTTTTTTCGTATATCCCTTATATTTTGGATTTTTTTTGTCTTCTTTCTCTCTTCAACTGTAAGGTATTAAATCACGATCTCTTTAGAAAGTTAAAATGCAGAAGGCATGACTTGTCGGGTATATGGGGCGGATAGGGAGTCACGTGACTATAGCTGGGTTTGATTAAATGTACCTTTTGACGTCACGATTTCGGAAAAGTCTCGAGAAACGGGGTTGGTTGGTTGAGTGCGTGTCTTCTTGGGGAGAGGATTAAGTGTCTTTTATTCGTTTTATGGGTTTTGTTTACATGCTAATTTTCAACCATTGTTTATATATATTCTGTTTTGTTTATGTGTATCTGTTTTGTTTGTCGTTGTCTTCTCTTCGTGTGTGTGTGTGTGTGTGTGTATGTGTGTGTGTGTGTGTGCGTGTGTGTGTGTTTCTATCTTTTAGCATTCTATGTTGATTTCTACGTCTGGCTTGTATGTAGTTCAGATCTCATATTTTTAAAACTTTGCAATAACATCACGTTGCTTAGCATTCCTTCCATTTCTGACTGGGGACCGTGCGAAGATACGAATAAAATGTTATGAATTTACACAGAATTTATGGTGGCACAAAACCGAAGTATAGGGCACCCAGTTAGAATCAAACTCACTTTTTAGTCGTAATTGGTCTAGTGAGACAAGATTGCTAACAATTACACCCCATCGTAGAATTCATGTGAGTTTTATTACTTATTATATTTCTGAATGACAATATCTGATTTTATTTATTTATTATTTTCTGTGGTTCCAGCTTTAAACAAAGCACTTCTTCTTCTTCTATGTGCCCTGTCCCTTCAGGATGGAGGCGATCATGGCTCTCCACGTCTTCCTATCCCTCGTGGCTCTTAGTATGTTTGCTCCTGTTGCTCCTGGCAACCCCCGTTCCGTCATCCACCTGATCAGGCCCTGCAAATATGTTATCCGCTGCCTTCCTCTGTCTCTCCTTCCTTCTATCTGTCCAGTCAGTATCAGGTTCTCCAGGCTCTCCTTCCTCGTTGCATGTCCCAGGAACTTCAGTTGTCTCTTCCTGATGTTCAGTATTAATTTCCTTTTTGTTGCCATTCTTTCTAACACCTCGTCGTTGCTTGCATGCTCAGTCCACGATATCCGTAGCATCCTTCTGTAGAACCACATTTCGGCCGCTTCCAGTTTTGTCCTCATTTTCGATGATATTGTCCAGCATTCACAGCCGTATTGAAGAACTGACATCACGTAGCAGTCTAGCACTCTTTTCTTCGTTTCTATAAATTTCCTTAACTGGAAACAATGTCCATAATAAATAGTATAAAGTATCGAGGGGCAACTTTGTTAAAATGCCATGATACTGATAACCAGTAATTATAAAAAAACTAGCAGTATAGCCCGGCGTTGCCCGGGTGTAATGAAAGCTTTAAAACTAATCCATGGTCCTGGAGCTCAGACTCTTTGGACGTTGACACGAAAAGCTACAAAGCAATAGCTGTTTCCAGTTAAAGTGAAACCGTAGACTGAAAGAAAATTAAATGGATGTTTTTTTTTTTAATCATATCACGCCAAGCAAGGCAATAACGCCACTGATGCGCAGGGGGCTACGTAAGAGTAAAAAGATTGGTAAAGAGAAAGCTGGAAACCACATCCTAACCAGGAAACAAGGGATGAACCTCTTCACCTGTTCAATAGATGTGGGTGGAGTGTGAACCAGGTGATAGTTTAGTTTAGTCTATCTACTCCAATTGAAAAAAAGAAAAAAAAGAAAAGAGTGAAAAGATTGGAAAAGAGAAAACCGGAAACCGCATCCTAAACAGGAAAGAAGGGGTGTAAGTCAAATTTTGATTTCCTGGTATCGATATCTAATTTCCTGCACTATTGTAAGAACTACAACATTGAAACTTCTGAATATCGTTTCTTATGTCTTTGTCTATGAGTGTATCAAATTTGATTAAACTCGGACCACTCCTTCTATAATCCGATTTTTTCGATTATCGATTTTTGATATTTATCGGGGGTGCCTTGACACAAAACGTAGCTAAGAACACTCGCAGACGCTTATAGTACAACTTTGTAAATTTTCAAGAAAATCGGTTCAGCCGTTCCGGAGTCTATAGGTAACGGATACACACACACACACACACACACACACACACACAGACAAAGTTCCATTTATAAATAAGTTTAGATTACAAAATTGAATAGTGTTTCTTAACACAACTTGATTTCCGAGTTTATGTGCGTTCTAGTGCAATGAAAATCAGCTCAGAATGAGAAATCGTTGCATTTGCTTATGCACCTTTACGAAAGGTATTAATCCATCTCTTCTTCCTCAAGCTATGGGTTTCAATAGCAGGATAGATTTGATTCTATAGCCTTGGTTGACAGTCTACTTTAGAAATAAATAGTAATATACTGCGGGAAAATCTTCTGTCTAGTCAGGCGAAAGAGACATGATCACCCAAGCGTGTATCACGTATGGAACTTAGCCGACTGATATTTAGCAAAAAGTTGAAGACTTTACAGCAGCATGTTAAAACACCGATTCTCGTACAGTCACCTGTTCAGTACTTAGATAGTTGACTATTTGGAAATACGGGATGCTCTAAGCTTATATGTGCGTGTGGTGTAATATACAATAGATCGTGATTAGAAGTCGGAGAACCGAGTTTTAATTCCAGTCGGGTTTGTTGCATTCACTTACATGCAAATATTTTTTCAATCCACCACTTCTCATTCACAGCTATAAGATAATTAGTAGAATTTGTATTCATGAAATAATTATCACCAGCAGTTTTTTTTTCTTTTGTGGTCTAAAAAAGAATTCTGGCTTTAAATAACCTGCTGGAAAAAGGTGGATAAAACGTAAAAAAAAGGTAATCAATTAATTAACTGTGCACCTTTTTCTTTTAAAATTTAAATAACACGATCTCTCCCCAATTTTGACAATTAAAAATGAGGTTTTACTATGAGGGATTCCCTTCCCTGCAACATTGACAACCGAATTTAGCTCGTTAAGAATGCAATATTAAGTATAGGCATCTTGTCATCATTACCAAAATGGGATTACTGTATCGAAGTAAGGTAAACTCCTTCACCTACTTAGTGCTATACCCCTGTTGCAAATAGAGCTGAAACCTCACTATACTAGGTGTTGCTGACGTTTTTTGTTTTTTTTTTTTCTGTAGCAAGTAGATTCTCATGAGTTGCCAAAACCACACCAAACAGGTTTTTCAAATCGGAGTTGTCAATTTCTGAGATTGACTATAGAACCCATTCTGTCTTTTTGTTTAAATTACAGCTGGGAAGATGGTTTCATACCTTTTCAAGATTATTTGTTTGAAAGTGAATGCAAAGAACACGGCCGGAATTCGAACATAACACAATCAATTCGACTTTCTTCATTTATAACTGCTACGCTTCCCGCATGTCATAGGCAGCCTACTTCACTGGAAATGCAAAGTGATATCTGACGTACAGGCAAACTGGGTTGTCTTGCTGAAAGACTGACTTTTTTCCTTTATTTGTTAGAAGCTTGGGGACCCTGCTGTGTCCTTTCGTTTCTTGCTACTTAAGTGCTGTCAAAGGTCCATTAAACAATAACCAGATAGTTTGGCTCACAGACAGTAAAGCTTCTCGAGACCCAAATTCCTGCACCGACAAATTTACGGACGACACTTTTCTCGTTGTTACTTCATACTGCGTATATTTGAAATGTTTACGCCCATCAATATTGAAGAGCTCCTTGTCTGTAATCATGAGCGCGTTGATGGAGGGATACTTTTTCGCCTCTTTGTGACGGTTGCACAAACATGATTCGAGTTTATTTTCCAAAAGGAATATATGAGAATTAGTAACAAATCTTTTGTAAATAATATATCATCATCATTTATCCGTCACACCCACATGGTGCATAGGGCAGCAACTTTTTGTTGCTGTTTCTGTAAAAAACTGTTTTTTACGGGGCAGGGTTGTTAGCCCTGCGTCCAACCCCCCAAACCTGAAGGACCGGTGGACCATTCTTGGTTCTTATGTTTACAGCACCTGGTATTCCAAAATGGTCACCCATTTAAGTACTGACCAGGATCGATGTTGCTTAACTTCGGTGATCGGTGTATTGAACACGATATAGCCGTAGACTATAACATATAGTGGTGTTTAATCAGGGCTAGAAGCCACTGTACTAACAGAATTTAGAGACCCTATCATTGCACATATTCGCCCCCACCACGTTTTTTTAAAAAAATGTATATTTTAGATGATGCTTTTTTGGTGAAAATCATTTTATGATTTTGTATCTCATCCAGTTTATTTCATCAGCAACTTTCTTATATTTTTTATACGAACTTTATATCCAAAAGAAATGTATCTAGAATAAAGGATCAGTATGACACTGAAATTCTAGTTTTCAAAATCACAAGCAAAGCATTCTAAAAAATTAAAGGTGATGGAGAAAGACAATTTTGACTTGTCAGTAATTTATGATCTTAGATCAAAGACAGCTAGAAAAAATTTGGGGTACATTGCCTTCAGGCATACTCTATATATATATATATATATATATATATATATATATATATATATATATATATATATATATAAACGTATTTACGAAGTCAAGGTTACTTTTAGAATAAGGCAACCAGATTGCGTTGTATGCTGTATGCTCCTCACAACTCATGACAGTCAGTACATATTTAAAACGAGAGAAAATTAATACTGATTTTTATATAATATATATGGATATCTGATGTGATTAGTAACCCAGGAATTTTTTCATAATATAATCTTACATCATTGTTGTCAATATTTCTAACAAACATATATATACTGGACCGGATTTAGGTCTTTAGAAGCCTATTGAGCTAATAGAATTTGGGGGCTCCAGCATGACGTATTTCCCCCCACTTTGGCTATAAAAACATAATTTTAGATGATGCGTTTTTTGGTGCAAACCACGAAACACTAATTTCATTAGCAACTTTATGAAGTATTTTTTATACGAATTTAATATCCAAAAGAAATGTATCTAGAATAACGGATTTGTATGACACGGAAATTCTAATATTCAAACTAACCAGCAAAGCATCTTAAAAAAAATAAAGATAATGGGGAAAAACAATTCTGTTTTACTGCAGCCATGCAATTCTTAAAAGACCCTTTTTAACTAGAGAAAACATAAAGACCCTAATTTGTTTTCAAACGAGCGCCATTAAATCAGAAAAGTAATCTCCTCCGTTCCTATGTAGTTGTTTTTTAGATTTTTCAGGGGGTTATGGATTTTCACAATTACCTGTGATTTGTGTGTTCACCACCTTCCTATATTTGACTGAGGCTAATTTCGTATATAGGTTGGTACATACCTGTGTACATCACTAAGAATTTTTACATATATATATATATATATATGTGTGTGTGTGTGTGTGTGTGTGTGTGTGTGTGTGTGTGTGTTGACGCAAAATAATAAAAAAATATTATTTTTACCGTAGAATATTTAAATTTTTAATCTTGTTATTAAAAAAGCAATGACTTAACTTTATGATATTTAATTCCCGTGAACATCGAGTGAACTTAAATTCAAACCTATTAAACTTTCAGTTTGAAATATGCTCCTGATGATTCTTTAAAAAGTAAAGAAAACTATGAAGGATGTCATGTGACACAACTGAATACCTAATAAACGAAAGTGAGTAAGTGATGTTCTTGAATTTATTTTTATGCAAATTAGTTATTATATTATTTTAGTTTGGGATTAACTTATGTGTTATATATTTTCAATAACATAGGATAATGAATTTAACTGTTTTCTCTTAATTTTGTAACATTTTAAAAGCTATGTATGCTGTCTTGGGAAAGTAGTAATGTTTTCAGCAATGGAGATATTGGAAAAAATTCGGGGCGTAGATTTATATTTTTATAAGGTTTGACAGCGGTATTCTCGAAAATTATCCTTCTAAGTAAGTTACTTTCTCATTAAATAAGTTTAGATTTCCTTAGATAAAAGTTGTGTTTTAATTTATTTCTATGTACAACTAATGCATATTGTTGTGTATGAGATATCTTTTGTGTGAGTTGATATGTTTTTTTTGTATTTCTGCACGTTTTTACAATGTATTGTGGCGAGCAGTTATGATGTTTAAATTGGAGAGATTCTTTTGGATATTGGATGTTTTGGACTTAGTATCACGTATTATAAATCTGTGTTTGTCTAGTTTATTGTTGTTAATAATGTTATCTTATATTTTTTATTTTAATGTTATCGTACATTTTAGATGCTTTTCTCTTAGCATTATGAATGAAATAATAAGGATATTAGATGTTTTTGAAAGCCTATTCTATGTATATTATTAGGTAAGTATTGGGAGTTGCATATTCTTAGTGCACTTAATTACAATCCTATAATTATTCATGATTTGATCTTGTTACAGTTGTGAAAAAATAATTGATCAGGTTATTATTATTGGTAGCTTTCCTGTAAACCTCAAATTCTTCAACGTTATTATTTCTATGCAGGATGATATCTAGGAAGGTTAAATTGTTGTTAGACTCAGATTCAAACTTAAAGACTATTGTGGGTTCCACGTTATTAACTTTGTGACAGGATTGGTTAAAATTAGTTTTTGTATATATTAATAGAAAATTGTCAATGTATTTGAAATAAGAAGAACTGTTTGATAAAATATTTTTGAAGGGACGAGTTTCCAGAAATTTCCAAAATAGACAACCCAAAACGCCAGTAAGAGGAGACCTAATCGGTGAAACAAATTTGTTTCTATAAAAATGTTATCGAAGGTGAAAAAGCGTTGCTTGGTGATTAATGGCACATTTTTTTATGATTTTATGAGTAGGAAGAGATAATTTTATTTTTGTCTTAATAACTGCGTATTTTAGTAAATTTAGTACCTCAAAGAAATATTTGTATATTAAGATTTTATATCTTATACTGGTAATATATTCGTTTTGAAATGTACGTTTTTAATTTACCAGAGTTTAATATATATATATATATATATATATATATAATAAAACTGGTGCTTATATATATATATATAATAAAACTGGTGCTTAATTTTCGTTGGCCTTGTTATGTATCGACAAAATATTATGAATGCAAAAATGAGAAAAAGTATCAAAGGGGGTATGTTAAAGAATGAAACCTTTCCTAAAAATTTGAATACGTGAACTTTGAATATATATATATATATATATATATATATATGTGTGTGTGTGTGTGTGTGTGTGTGTGTGTGTGTGTGTGTGTGTAGAAATTATGAATTTTGTCTCATGATTTGGTACAGGTATGGGTGTATCTATGAGGACTTATGTGTTCGTATGATCTGATTTTAACCAATCCGTATGTTTCATTTCTTTTCTCGGAATCTGATTGGTTCATACTAAATTCTGAACGCAGAAAACAGGAAAAACAAAGACGTAAGCTTCTAAAATTTAAGTGTGATGATAATAACAATAATAATAATAATAATAATAATAATAATAATAATAAATACATAAATTTCCTTAAAAAGAAAACCCAAGAACAAAAATCTCTTAGAGCCAATTACTAAACTTTCGCTATAGAATCCTGCGAAACTTTTCCTGTCTAATCTTGTTCCGAGCGAGATGGCGGTAGTGGTGTGGAAAATGTAAGCCAAACAAGGCAAATAAACGAGACACATTCGCCTACGTATGAAAATATAAAACATTTCAGCCAATAGTAAAACAACGAAATAACAACATTAGGGAAAGAAAGAAACCTGAAGAATTGATATTATGATTAAAAAAACTAGAGAAACATCTGCAAAACACGAAAATAAGATAAAATAAAATCCCTTTTTTTTATTTAAAAAAAAAGAAGTTAAAATAAAACCAAATATTCACCTGGCTTTTTCGACGCTTTTTTTATGCACATATAAAACGTGAAATTTTGATAAGCCAGTGAAAACAGTGTTTGGCGGTTGCGAAAAACACTAAAACAGCATTCAATATGTTCCCCCCTCCACCAAATTTGTTTGGTTAAATTCCTAAGGCCTAAAGATTGTAAAACTCTATTGATTAAGCTGTGTAGGGCTTCTTAAGAAGAGCTGAAGTTTTCCGCGTTAACTGAGTGTCGGGGGGAGGGTAGACCAAGGTGGTGGGGGATATACGAGAAAACAGAGCTGTTATTTCATTGGATATGAATAGGCAAAGAGATAAGGTAATCTTTTAGCGTGTGCATATTTGGTTGGAGTAGTTGGGGCCGGTGTATGTGAATCGAATTTACGGGTGGGCGACGGAGACGCAAAAGCTGTGCGAGACTGGGGAAACATTGCCTAGATAGAATAAGCCGAAGTAAGCAGTAGGACAAAGTGAAATCAAAAGACATTGAATGAATTAGATGAAAAAAGAAGCAACACAACAGGAAAACAAATGGATGGAATTCATGAATATATATATATATATATATATATATATATATATATATATATATTGTTCAGACTGCTGTTTTCATCTTTATTGGCATGTTTACGACGTTTCGGCTGTTTGTAAGCTCCGACCTTCTTCAGATCATTGGAATTTCGAAATAACGTGTTATTGTGATCACTGGGGCAGATTGCTCTCGTTCCATGTGTCATGCAACTTCTGGGTGTCTTAGTTATCTCCCTTTAACTCTAAGTTTTTGTTTTCTACTGCTGTAGCCAGATATTGAAATCAAAAATCTTTGGGTTAAGTCACTTGATCTAGCCAATGATTTTATCCAGTGAGTTGTGTGTCCTTCAGAAGGGGAACAAACTAAAATAAAGGGTTCAGTTGAAAATTTCAATCACCTGATAAAGATCGGACCATACGCCGACCAAAACATCGTGAATAAGGCAATGAGGACAACAGTCCAAGCAATGTAAATAGTTTAAATAATAATATATAATAGTCTGCGCTAAGGATAGTTTTGTCCAAGTTGCTACAGAAGAAAATATTAAAATTAAAACATAGGATAATGTAGTTAAACAGCTTCGCCAGAGTTCTAGACGTCTTAAATGGTGCCCAATTTGTTCAGAAATGTCTAAATCTTTGGTGATACACAATGGCTTTCTCAGTTCAGTTATTAAAGATGGCTTAGCGCGAATGATATTTTCAGGTCTTAGATAGGGCCATCCTTCTTCGACCCTGGTGGTTTTTTGAACCCAGATAACAAGCAATACGTTATCGTAGGACTTTCAACAGTAACAACTAAAATGTAAATCGAGGAGAAAATAATGAAACAATCAAAATATATATTCCACGTTATCTTAAACATAAGCTTAGGAAGGAAAGTCCAACCAATACTAGAATGAACCATATAGTGGACATGAGAAACGTATTTTCCTGAAATTGTGTCTGGATAAATATTTTATAATTTTCAACCAACAGTAGTACTAACTGATTGATCAATTCAGGGTGAATATTTCCGGGATTTTTTCATAACATTTAGCATTGTTGGCATCATTATTACTGTTGTGGTTGTAACATCTACACAAGAAGTAATTGGAGCATTGGATATCGGCTGGGAAAGCGAAATCGGAGATCCGAGTTCGAATTCCAGTTGAATCCATTGCATTCACTTACGCGCAAATACCTTTGGGAAAGGTATTAATTCGTCTATTCCTTCCAGTTATGGGTTAAATAACAGGACAGATTGGGTTCTATAGCCTTAGTCGGCAACCAGTCTACCGCAGAAAGCAATGGCAACCTACTGCGGGATAATCTTCTGCCCAGTCAGTCATGTCTCTTTCGAGACATGATCGCCCAAGCGTGTATCACGTATGGCACTTAACTGACTGACTGAATATAATAGTTGGAATCATGATTAAGGCTTCTACTGGTCATAAAGTGGGGGATCAGTTTTATATTGTTATGAAGTAATAAACTGATCCCCCACTTATTACTACATAATAACATAATACATAGCTTCTCTTTCTAGCTATGAGTCAAATAACAGGACAGATTGGGTTCTATAGCCTTGGTCGGCAACCAGTCTACCGCAGAAAGCAATGGCAACATACTGCGGGATAATCTTCTACCCACTCAGTCATGTCTCTTTCGAGACATGATCGACCAAGCGTGTATCACGTATGGCACTTCACTGGCTGACTGAGATAGTTGTACATTTTACACTGGTGTCTACATTCGGTGATTCAACCCGAACAAATAAGACTTCTACTCCTGATTTTCAAGGCACCAGAAAGGTCCTATCAACACAGAAGAATGAACATACACAATAAATCTGTTATAACTCCTTCTAGATTAAGGATAGCTAATTAAACATCTTCATCGTTGTTTAGATCCTCGGTGGCAAATATATGGCAATCAATATTGTATATCAGAATAAGTTATATGCTGAAGATTTTATTTATATAAACCAAGTGGTAAATAGCTATTATCACTGATCCTATATATATATATATATATATATACGTGTGTGTATATGTTTAATGCGTTCTTACAAAACTAGATGCCGCTATCTTTATGTAGAGGATTAAGAATCGAAAATTAGACAAGAAATCAAAAAAGCGACCGCTGATGAATACGTTGAAGACATTTTATCTGTAATTCGACGGAAACAAACAAACCAAGTCGAAATGCTTTGTCAGCGTAAAATAAGTCGTTGTATCATTCGCTGTCGACTTAGAGATTGGTGTGCTTCTCGCGTAGCGTTTATCTTATTAGGAGGAGATTTGCCGCACTAATTCGCTTTACTTTACTGACACGTTCATACAAATTACAAGTAAGCAAAAAAGAACATTTCACACACAAAAAAAATACACGCACACACACACACACACACAAATAATTGCTAAATACCAAATAAGATATAAGTTTTATGCTTGCATTGCCACAGATATGTTTTCCTTTCTTTTGTTATTTACAAAACATAGCTTAGTTTCGCCTAAGAACAAAAGTATTCGGCATTCCAAAAAGATGGTACCAGACTAGGTTACTAACTTTAATGTTCCAATTATTATTATTATGTCATTTCTGCTATGGTCGCACTACCTACCAAATCTGCAGGAATACCTAAGACAAGTCGCGGTGTGTTGTTATGGCACCATTTCATGTTTTTTCTTATCCCCCTAACATCCCTAGTGTTACATAGACAAAGTACTCCTTTGTGTGTGGGCTGTACTTAACAAGACAATTTTTTGTATATCTCTTAAGCTGTGGTTTCCAGGGATTCTTTCAATGTGTTGTTTTATTCCATTTTTTATCATTCCAAGTGCACCCACTATCACTAGTACGATACTTGTTTTCAATTTTCATATTTTTCTATTATAATTTTCAGGTCTTTATATTGCTGCAGTTTTTCGAATTCCTCGGTTGCTATGTTACAATCCTCTGGACAAGCCATATCAATTAATAAACAAGTTTTTCTTATTGGTTTTAAAAATAATGTCTGGCCTATTTGCTTCAATTTTTCTGTCTGTATAGATAGTGTAATCCCATAGAAGGGTGACATCTTCTGTTTCTGTAACCGGTGCTGGGTGATGTTCATACCAGTGTTTGTTTACAGATTTTCCATAGTGTTTGCCCATTGTCCAGTGTAAATATTGCCCCACTCTATCGTGACGGTTTTTATATTCATTTGGGGCAAGTACAGAACATCCTGAGATTAGATGGTCTATTGTTTCTTGGTATTTATCACAGAACCTGCATTTTGGATCCACATTTTCGTGTATAATATTTACCTGAAAGTTCCTAGTGAAAAGACTTTGGTCTTGCGCAGCAAGAATGAAGCCTTCAGTTTCAGACTTTAATCTAGATGCACGTAACCATCGATGAGGATTTATTTTATCAACATTGGTTTTCTTAGCACGTTCTGGATATTGGCCATACAAAAGTTTGTCATGCCAGCGTTGTTTCATCTGTTCAAGAGCTTTATCCTTGGTTTTCTTATTCATATTTTTTGCCACAGTAGTTGGTTCTTGGTTCCTGTTTTGCTTTTCTAACAAATCTACTAAATGTAAATCTTGTTTGTATTTACTGCCTTTATTATTATTATTATTTCTTTGGATTTCTGTTGTATACACATTTCTTCCGGATTCCAGTCAGAGATCTGACGTCCGAAATGGCTTCATGACATTTTTCACTGATCATTTAATAATCAAAATAACCAAGATCACACACATTTTATATAGATCACTGTATCGGGCCAGGATGTTTTTCCCGCCTGAATCCATCCTGCATATATACAAATCAACCATTCGTCCGGGCATGGAATACTGCTGCCATATATGGTCAGGCGCCCCTGCTGTCCATCTCAGTGTTCTCGACAGGCTCCAAAAGAGAATCAGTAATGTAATAGGTACCGACTTGGTGGCTCGACTACAGCCACTTCTCCACCGACGAGATGTGGCCTCCCTTTGTCTGTTCTATAAATACTTTCATGTCTTCTGCTCCAACGAACTTTAGTCACCGGTGCCTCTGCAACAGGTGTTTACTCGTGCGACCAGATTGGCAACTGGGTCCCACCCATTCACAGTTAGATTAACCAAATGCAGACGACAATTCTACTCCTGCAGCTTCTGTGAAACTCGCATCCATATTCTTGCTTTCCTGACGGCTATAATCTCCAGAAATTTAAATGCAATGTCAATACTCATCTATTAACCACTTGACTCTAGTTTTTTCCCCACCCCATATATCCTTTCCTTTCTATCCACCTTTGCCACTGTCATCACACCTGTATTCCCACCCTTTGCTTGCTTCTTTCTAACTGGTTCGTCTTCCTCTTCCCTCTCTTCTATTTAATATTTTTACACTTATGTAGCCCCCTGCACATCAGTGGCATTACCGCCTTGCTCGGGGTGATACGATTAAAAAAAAAGATAAAGCTCTTATTATTATCATTATAATCATATTTTGATTTCTGCTCTGGTCACACGACCCACCAAGTCTTCAGGAAACCCTAAGGCAGGTAGTTGTGTGTAGTTATGACTACAAAAAGTTATTCTACTTCCCATAACGTAACAGTGCGTTATGTGTAAAGTTGTACTTTGTGTGTGGGCTGTAGTAATCAAGCATTTCTCTTAAAATGGGATTTCCAGAGATTTTTTCAGTGTGTTATTTTGTTCCTTTTTTATCATTCCAAGCGCACCTCATATGATTGGTAGTATTCTTGTTTTCAGTTTCCAAATTTTTTAATATTTCGATTTCCAGTTCTTTATACTTTGATGTGTTTCAAATTACTTGGTTGATATGTCTGCTGGACAAGCCATATCAATTAGTAGACAAGTTTTTTAATTTTTTTTTTTTCGGTTTTTCCCAATTATGTCCGGCCAATTTGTTTCAGTCCTTCTGTCTGTAAAGATGGTGTAATTCCAAAAATTGTGATGTCATCTATTTCTGTAACCGGTGTTAGATGATGTTCATACAAGTGTTTGTTAACATTTTTTCGAAAGTGTTTTCACAATGTCCAGTGCAAATACTGCCTCACTCTATTGTGACGATTTATGAGGTTAATTAGGTGCAAGTGCAGAACATCCTTTGATTAGATAGTCTATGTTTCCTAATATTTGCCACAGAACTTGCATTTTAGCTTCACACTATTCTGCATGATATTTACCTGAAAGTTTCTAGTAAATTATTATTAGTAGTAGTAATAGTAGTAGTAGTAGAAGTAGTATTAGTAGTAGTATTTCCTTTGATTTCTGTTGGTTACAAAAGGTTTCATGACATTTGTTACTGCTCAAATTTTGTAAAAACAGTAACAAAAAGAAAAGAAATAGTATCACACAAATTTTACATCAATAAAGCTCTTCATGATTTGTGTACAATTTTTATTTCTTTAAGGCATGTTCTACTAGGAATCCTTTCAATGAGTCTATAGGAAAAATTTCAAGTTAGTCTGAGGGGCTCCAACTATATCTGGAATTACTGATGTCCTTATCTGCCACATTTTCTTAGATTTCCACTTCAAGGTAGTTGTAGTTTGATTGATTTTTGAAGATCTTCAAAGAGAGATTACAATCTGCAGGAACTTCTATGTCAATAAGAAAGCACTTTGTTTCTTCGATCAATGTCAGGGAAATTAACTTTGACGGTCCTGTGTGCTTTGTAAAGTCCAATAAATAAATTATCAGTTTGTTTTCGGATGTAGACTCATTTCTTTTCGTGTCCCAACCACAGATCACGAAGTTTTCTACTGAGAATTCTGTAAAAATATCTAAGATAACGTACTTTGCATAGATAAAGTCATTCGTTGGGTGTTAGTTTTACTTGCGAGTACAATTGTAAGTACAATTCGATCACGATGTTTGATGAACTTTGATTGTCTGTGTGTAAAGTCCAATAACATTGTTACAGGTTTCTATGTTTATAACAGGGTCTGGGTGGTATTACAAAGTTTTTGAAGCTTCCTTTCTGCAGAATTTGCATATTTTCCGATGCAGATATTGGCTTCTTCTGTCATGTCCAGTCTTTTATTCAGTTGTTGCCGATATTGTGCAACCTGACACAAGATGGTAAATTGTTTCTCGGTATTTATCGCAGAACCTGCATTTTTGACTAACAAAATTTTTCAGCATGAGCGGTTGGTAATTTCAAGTTATCAATCACTGGTCCTGTGCAGCAAGGATAAAACCATCGGTTTCAGCTTTTTAACTTTGCACTAAGTAACGACTGATAGGGTTTTCTAGATCAGTGTTTTTGGTACAGGTAGAGTACTGACCGGATGTGCGTTGTGGTGCAGTGGATATCGGCTTGGAACAAGAAATCGGAGAACCGAGTTCGAATTCCAATTGAATTCCTTGAAATCACTTACGCGCAAATACCCTTGACGAAAAGGTATTAATCCGTCTCTTCCCTCCAATTATGGGTTAAATAACAGGACAGCTTGGGCTCTATAGTTTTTCCTGGTAACCAGCCTACCGCAGAAAATAATGGCAACCGACTGCGGAAATATTTTCTGCCCAGTCAATCATTTTTTTTTATAATAATCATATCGCTCCAAGCAAGATATTTTACTGCCACTGTTTTTCAGGGGGTTACATAGGAAGGAAGTTATGAGAAAGAGTGACAGGTTATAGGGGATGTCAGGAAGTGGGTGAAAAAGGATGAGACCACTGATAAGAGTGGAGTGGACGGAGAAAGGAGCATGAGAGAGAGGATGCAGGTTATTGAGATAGGAAGTAACTATTGACTTTACATTTAAATTCTTGGAGATTATAGCTGTCAGGAAAGCAAGAAAATGGAAGGGAATTCCACAGGCAGGAAGTGCGAGAAAAGAGGCTGCTGGAGTAGAATTTGCGTTTACGATTTCATGGTTTCTCAGTAAAAGGATGGGACCTAGTTGCTAATCTTGTGGCTCGAGTAAATTTTCATATATTGGTCTCAAAAGAGATATGATCCCCCAAGCGTTTATCACTCATAACTGACTGACTTAACTGACTGAGAGTACTGATCATGACGAAGCCTATCTTGCCATTGTGTCTGCATTTGGTACATTACATTTGCTTTTTTATTTCTGTTTTAGTTTTTTTCCCCCGCTGCAGTCGGCGTATTATGGTTTAATTTTATTCCTTTACCCACTTGAAATTCCCTTTTGAATTTGTTGACTTCTTTTCTTACTGACTATAATGTTTTATTTCTTCTACTCTCTTTGGACAAACATTATCATCCAATCTTTTTGTAGCTTCCAGTTTTCGATTTTAAGACAGTTCTAGTTTGACCAATCATCTGCCTCCATCGGATCTGGACACATACTGATACACACCAGCCTTAGGATGATACATACGGTTGGCAAGTGAGAAACGTTCTCGTTTTTACATCCATTCCCTTAATGTCAGCTATAGTTCAATTAAGGATGTTCAAACTGTACTGCACCACAGAGACAACCAAAGTATTAAAGTAGTATTGAACAGACATGCCTCCCAATACTATCATACGAATGCGGGTGTCCCTCAAGGCACTATTCTAGGTCTTATACTTTTCTGTATCTGCATTAACGATCTCCCAGATGTAATAAGATCCCAAGTAGGCATATACGCTGATGACACTACAGTTTATTCTCGCATCGATCAAATATCTGCTGAGGCTGAC
The DNA here is from genome assembly GCA_037127315.1 of Ascarosepion bandense. Taxonomy (NCBI): domain Eukaryota; kingdom Metazoa; phylum Mollusca; class Cephalopoda; order Sepiida; family Sepiidae; genus Ascarosepion; species Ascarosepion bandense. The sequence continues at coordinate 3,608,388 of JBBBDQ010001156.1, forward strand.
AAAGCAAACCTCACTGCCGAGCTTGAAACGGACCTACGATCAGAGGATGCTTCTAAAAACGAAGCTGCTATCTATTAACCATCACAGACAATCGCTCCTACCCCCATTAGCATGGATCAGGATAGTCTTCTTGAAAGCAAAATACTGCGCCTCCTCGGCTTAACTCTCACAACAGACTTCAAGTGCAATGACCATATAGAATCCATAGCTAAATCTGCTGCTAAGAAAGTCGGTTCTCTGTGTAGGGCCAGGAAGTTTTTTCCGCCTGAAACAATCCTGCACATACATAAATCTGCCATCTGCCCGTGCATTGAATAATGCTGACATATCTGGTCGGGTGCTCCTGTTATTCACCTAGGGGTCCTTGACAAAATCCAATGGAGAATCTGTAATATGATGGATCCTGACTTGGCAGCTCAGATACAGTCACTTTCTTACCGGCGCAATATGGTTTCCCTATTTCTCTTCTACACATACTTTCACGGCTTCTGCTCAGATTAACTTAGCTCACTGGTACCCTCCATACATGAATTTACTCGTGAAACAAGATTAGCAACTTGGTCCCAACCTTTTACGATGAAATCAATAAATTGTAAAAGCAAATTCTACTCTATCAGTTTCTTTTCTCGCACTTCCCGCCTGTGGAATTTCCTTCCATTTACTTGTTTTCCCGACAGCTATAAGCTTCAAGGATTTAAATGTAAAGTCAATAGTCATCTTCTATCTCACTAACGTGCATCTTCTCTTTCATGCTCCTTTCTCCGTCCACTTCACTCTCATCAGTATTCTCATCCTTCTCTTACTCACTTCCTGACATCCCCTATAACTTGTCACTCTTTCTCATAACTTTCCTCGTATGTAACCTTCTGCGCACCAGTGGCAGTAAAATGCCTGGCTTGCAGCGATATAAAAAAAATTATGGTTGATCTTTTGATTTGTGAATTCAACTCAGTTGTAAACGCCTCTTGTATTATTTTCTTAATTTTTCTTTCATTTGGGTATGCTGCGTTTCATCTCTTCTGTCTTTTGGATATTTATAGGGTTTGTTCTTGATCCAGGTTCCTAAACTTTATATTGTGGGGACCTAAAAACAAATGGATTCGTCCACACCTTTATAATATGGCTACCATCTGTGAGTGGTGAACCACTGAGTAGTAGCCACAGAGTGAGTGAATGAGTGAATCAGGACGCCTACGAGAGAAAGTACTCTCCAGTCCACGTTTACCTTTGTACTACGTTTCCCGATAATTTACTATTCAACCTTATATCTGAGTCCGTGTTATCTTTCTATGGCCCTTCGTTTATAACACTTTATAACAAATTTTACAACTACTGAGCGTGTTTCTGTATTTCTCCCTTTCTTGAATAATAATTTTGCACAATTACGCAAAATTCATATTGATGTCATCACTGAAAACTTTTCGGTATTGAGGAGACCCTTCAGCTCATTGTCGTTTGTGGTAAAGAGTTTGATATCATCCACGTAGAGTAGATGGTCAAATACTTTCTTGTTAACTTTTAGTTCATGTGAAAGTGTGATTAAGGAAATACAAAATTAAAGAGGTGACAAGCATTAAGGATCTAAGTCTTGGAAACACTATCAAAGACTTTCCAGTGACCTATCAATGCTGTACTGAGATATCTACCTTTTGTTTATTAGTAGTTGATCTTTGCAACTATATGAACCCCTTCAATATTTCTTCTTTTCCAGAAGAAGAATGTTGGTTTCATCAAAAAAAGTGTAAGTATATTTCGTCATGGCAGACGTGATCAATTTACATGCAGTGGACAGACATGTTATTGGTCTATAATTTTTTGGATCGTCTGTTTCCAACGTTTCTGCTAAGACATATGTAATAGCTTCAGTGATCCATTTTGGAATCTCATCAGGGTTATTAATTAGCATTGAAAAAATTTGTGCAAGAGTTTTATCAATTGATGACATATGATAGAGTCAAAAGTTGTGTACCTTGTTATTTTCTAAAGATTTCCATTATAGAGATTTTTTAGAGCGTATCTAACATTATTCTTGGTTAAATTTTCCATTCTTGCACAGGTTTATTTTTCATTCTTTCTTGTTCTCGTTTGTTCACTCTGCATTGGGATTATATTTCTTTGAATTGCTCCAAATATTCTTCCAAAATATTTGCACTTCTTGGCTTTTTGACTTCTATAACAGCTTTTCTAATCTAACTGTAAAATTTCTTACAGTCTGTTTGAAATACTTTATTTTGTCGATAAAACCACAGCGTTTTTCATGCTATCTTGTTCTCTGAGTCTTTAATTTCTGTTTAAATATTTTTTTATTGGTAATATTTCATTTACAGCCTTAATTTTATGTTTCTATTTGATTTTCTTGCTTTTTTGTGTTGAAACATTTGAATTTCTTAAAATCTCATCTGGTATCGATAACTCACGTCTGGCTTCCTTAATTTCTCACTTGAATTTTACCTTCCAAATGGGCTCTTTCTGTCTGTTGTTTAATCTTTTATTTACCTTGGTATTATGATAATCAGAAGCTGTGAAAGATGTTGCATGTTTGACATTATTTACTTCTGTGATTTTTTTTCTTGTTACTAATGTTTTCAGTGCCGCATTATATCTTTGTGCAAAATGTTTATTGGACTTTGTCATATCTCGGTTCACACTCCACCCACGTCTATCTTTTTCTTTTCCAATCTTCTCACTTTTTTTTCAATTGGAGTAGATAGATCTATCTATCGCCCGGTTCACACTCCACCCACGTCTATTGAACAGGTTAAGAGGCTCATCCCTTGTTCCCTGTTTAGGATGTGGTTTCCGGCTTTCTCTTTTCCAATCTTTTCACTATTACGTAGCCCCCTGCACATCGCCTTGCTCGGGGTGATACGATTAAAATTTTAAAAAATTGTACTTGACAGTCATTTATTTTACACGATGTCCCTGTGGACATTACCAAGCACATTTGGGACGAGATAGAGTCTTATTTGAGTTCGTACTATATCTAAACTTATTCATGAATGGAACTTTGTCTGTCTGAGTGTCTGCGTGTGTGTGTCCGTTACCTGTAGACTCCGAAACGGCTAGCCGATTTTCTTGAAAATTTACACAGTTGTACTATAAGCGTCTGCGAGTGTTCTTAGTTAGGTTTTGTGTCGAGGTACCCCGGAAAAATATAAAAAATCGATAATCGAAAAAATCGGGTTATAGAAGGAATGGTCCGATTTTAATCAAATTTGATAAACTCATAGACGAAGACATAAGAAACGATATTCAGAAGTTTAAAGGTTGCAGTTCTTACAATAGTGCAGAAAATCAATAATATATATATATATATATATATATATATATATATATATATATATATATATATATAGAAGGCAAGATGTTTGTGTGTGTGTCTGTTTATCTGCCTGTGTGTCTGTATTTTTTTCAGCCCTTTTATTTTAGTTTTTGCTTCGGGTTTGGCTCTAAGTAGGTATAATTTTAGTTTTTTATTCTCAGCCACGATACCATTTACTCAGAGGACTTATTTAGTCTTCAAAATTCAGTTTACGACGAAATCAAAATTTGACTAGCATCCATTCATTTTCCTTTCCGTCTACGGTTTCGCTTTAACTGGAAACAACTATTGCTTTTTAGTCTTTCGTGCCAACGTCTAATAAGTCTGAGCTCTAGGACCATGGATTAGTTTTAAAGCTTTCATTACACCCGAGCAACGCCGGGCTATACTGATAGTCTCTACATATTTGGTATGTCTGACCGGTGGTCTTCTTTTGTAGATTTTCGAGTGTAATGAAAAAAAGATACTATGACTGGTGTTTATTCTTCACGATTCTATTTTGTTCGATTTCTATTTTGTTAAAAATTATCATCATCATCATTTTTATTATTATTATTTACAGAGCTGGTGCAAGAGTCTCGTACCCGCCTCCACATCTGTTATGCACCCTAAATTCAGGATACTGGGCTCCACACTCTACTACAACTCACTTTTTATCAGGTAGTATTCATTATAAATCTTATTGTAAACTAATTATGCACAATAATAGATAATATGAAATATAAGTGAACATTTGAACTATAATTGAAAATAAACATAATGTATCTAAATAAAAATTAGATACATAGAATAAATCATTCCATCTTAAGTAAATCAACAATGATTTTCGGCAATTTTATGAACAACGTGAACAACATTTTTATTAAAATGTTAAATAATTTTATCACGTTCAACATTATGAATAAAAACAGTAAAATTTATAAAAGTTTTTTTTTATTACTTTATATGAGCAGAACTAATTCACGGATTTGGAGAAAAAATTAATTCATGTATTTTGAAAAAAATTCACGGATTTGGAGAAAAAAAACTAATTTACGGATTTTAATAAAAACTAATTCACGGATTTTTAAACAAATTCACGGATTTTTAAACAAATTCACGGATTTTTAAACTAATTCACGGATTTTTAAACTAATTCACGGATTTTTAAACAAATTCACGGATTCTGAGAAAATAACTAATTAAGGGATTTGGAAAAAAAAAGTAATTCACGAATCTGGATTAAAAAACCTAATTTACAAATTTTTCCCAAAAATTAATTCGCGGATTTGGAGAAAAAACTAATTGCCAGATTTACAAAAAATCCAATTTATGGATTTAGAAACAATAAATAATTCCCGGATTTGAATAAAATCTAATGAACTGATTCGAAGAAAAAAATGAATGCGCAAATTTTAGAAACAACTAGTTCACGGTTTTGGTAAAAAAAAAATAATTCACAAATTTGAAGAAAAAATAATTCACGGATTAGTAGAGAATAACTATTTCAAATATTTTAAGAACAAAAATAATTCACGGGTCTGGAGAAAAAAACTAATTCATAAATTTTGAAAAAATCTAATTCATGAATTATCAAAAAAATAATTCACGGAATTGAGGAAAAAACTAATTCACAGATTTAATGAAAAGGAAGTAATTCACGAATTTTGAAAAAAATAATTCATTGATTTGTAGAAAAAGCTAATTCATGTATTTAGAAAAAAAATCAGTCACGAACTTGGAGAAAAAGTCTAATCCACGGGTTTGAAGTAAAAACTAATTCCCGAATTTTGAAAAAATTAATTCACGCATTTGGAGAAATAAACTAATTAATAAATTTAGAAAAAAAAATTATCGAATATTGTAAAAAATTAATTCACAGATTTTGAGAAAACAACTACTTATCGAATATTATTGAAAAAATATTTACGGATCTGAAGTAAAAGCTAATTCAGGAATTTTGAAAAAAAAAATTCATGGATTTTAAATAAAAAAATTGATTTAGAGAAAAAGATACTTCACGGATTTAGAGAAAAAATTAATTCACAGATTTTGTGAAAAAAACTCATACACAACCATGTATTAGGAAAAACTAATTTGCGAATTTTGAAAAAAAAATAATTCACGGATTTGGAGAAAAAAAGTAATTCACGCATTCGGAAAAAATATTTTTTCTCGAATATTGTAAAATAACTAATTCATGAATTTGGATTAAAAACTAATTTACGGATTTGTTGAAACAAATTAATTTACGGATTAAAAAAAACAAATTCAAGAATTTTGAGAAAAAAACTAATTCACGAATTTTGCAAAACCTAATTCATAGATTTAGAGAAAAAACTTAATTCATGGATTTAGAGAAAAAAATAATTCACTGATTTGGTGCAAATTCTAATTCGCGAATTTTGAAAAAAAATCACGGATTTGAACAAAAACAATTTACAAATTTGGAGAAAACAACTAATTCAATGATTTTGAAAAAACCTTGATCCATTGAATTTGCTTTTCGCTTCATTTTTAGGTTGTTTATTGCTACATTGGTGCATTTGCTTTTCTTCATCCACATGAAATTCTGTTTTGAATTTGCTGGCTTCCTATATTATTGAATATTTCTTATTTCTTTCATGTTCTTTGACATTATTATTATTATGTCATTTTTCATCATATTTCGATTTCTGCTTTGGTCTCACTACCAACCAAGTCTGCGGGGAGACCTAAGGCAGGTCGTGACGTGTTGTTATGGCTCCATTTCATGTTTTTCTATCTTCCCTATCATCCCTAGCATTACATAGATAAAGTTTTCCTTAGTGTGTGGGCTGTACTTAATAAGACAATCTTTTGTATCTCTTAAGCTGGGGTTTCCAGGGATTCTTTCAATGTGTTGTTTTGTTCCTTTTTTATCATTCCAAGTGCACCTACTATCACTGGCACAACTCTTGTTTTCAATTTCCACATTTTTTCTATTTCAATTTCCAGGTCTTTATATTTTGACAGTTTTTCAAATTCCTTGATTGCTATGTTACAATCCGCTGGACAAGCCATATCAATTAATAGACAAGTTTTCTCCTTCTGGTTTTTAACAATAATGTCTGGCCTGTTTGCTTCAATTTTTCTGTCTGTGTAGATGGTGTAATCCCATAGAATGGTTATATCTTCTATTTCTGTAACCAGTGCTGGGTGGTGTTCATACCAGTGTTTGTTTACAGATTTTCCATAATGTTTGCACATTGTCCAATGTAAATATTGCCCAAATCTATCGTGGCGATTTTTATATTCATTTGGAGCAAGCACAGAACAGCCTGAGATTAGGTGGTCTATTGTTTCTTGGCGTTTATCACAAAACCTGCATTTTGGATCCATATTATTATGCATAATATTTGCCTGAAAGTTTCTAGTGAAAAGACTTTGGTCTTGTGCTGCAAGAATAAAGCCTTCAGTTTCAGACTCTAATTCAGATGCACGTAACCATCGATGAGTATTAACTTTGTCAACATTGGATTTATTGGCACGTTATTATTATTATTATTATTATTATTATTATTATTATTATTTTAAATCATTTCATCCTCAAACAAGGCAATAAAGCCACTAAGCTACAAGGGGTCTACTGTGTGTGAGCGAATATAAAAAAGGACATTATTAATGTGGGATAACAATAAAAAAGAGGAATCAAGAATACAGTAAATAACAATTGACATTGCATTCAAATTTTTGAATGAATATAAGATAGAAAATATTTATTAAGCGATGATAACAATAAAAGAAGAGGAATCAAGAAGATAATAGATAACGATTGACATTGCATTTAAATTTTGGAAGATCAAAGTCGACTTGGAAGCAAGAAGCCGGAAGTGAATTTCACAAGTAAGAATCGTGATAGAAGAAACTGTTAGCATAGAACTTACGATTGCATCTAACCATTTGATCTGCACAATGATAAGATCCATTTTCTTAATTTTAAAACAAACTTATTTCTTTTTAACTTATTTTTATCTTTTGTTTCTATTTATTGTAGCTTTATTCTTGTTTGTATGGATTATATCTACTCGTTAAACTTGTCGTTTTTTTTTTCTTTTGGAATAACTGAATCTTTCAGATTAAGCAAACTCTTAATATTTAACTGAGGAGATAGATTTATACTTAAGAATGTACATCGTCTGAACACCTTTCATAGAAATAGCGGTAGAATTGCAAGAGACTTGCGATGCCTCATCTTCAAGAAAGGAATGGCAGGTTGGAAAATACACAAAAGGATGCGAAGACATTACATAGCAGTTCAACACAATGTTTTTGTTTCTAACAAAATTTTCCTGTTTCTTACTTTCCTCTTAGCCCGGTTTAATATCCCCTTAGTACAATTTAGTTTCCTCTTGTCACTATATAATTTCCCCTTAGTACAATTAGTTTCCTCTTGTCACTATATAATTTCCCCTTAGTACAATTTAGTTTCCTCTTGTCACTATATAATTTCCCCTTAGTACAATTTAGTTTCCTCTTGTCACTATTTAATTTCCCCTTAGTACAATTTAGTTTCCTCTTGTGACTATCTAATTTCCCCTTAGTATAATTTAGTTTCCTCTTGTCACTATATAATTTCCTCTTAGTACAATTTAGTTTCCTCTTGTCACTATTTAATTTCCCCTTAGTACAATTTAGTTTCCTCTTGTCACTATTTAATTTCCCCTTAGTACAATTTAGTTTCCTCTTGTCACTATTTAATTTCCCCTCTGTATCACAGAAATAAAATATCATAACTACTTAAGGAAAATTAAATCGTGTTATTGCTTTGTACCATCTGCAATCTAAAAAGAAAAACTGTATTAAGAGTAAAGAGCAATCTTAGCAATATACGGTACACCGAGGACGCCGTGTTGATGGCAGGTACAGAATGAAAATTACAGGATATCCTCCTAGACAGGGTGTTAAGGAAAGCGAGAAGAACGGACTATGAATGGTAAGAAAACAGAATGCAGAAGAAAATCTCAAAATGTTGTTTGTTAAACGGAATATCGACAAATTAAATGCCTAAATTTAATTTTCTTGGAAGCTTTGAAGTATTAATAAAAATATGATATATGTTATTCTTCTTTCACAATTAAATACACTATACATTATACTCAACATTTGTGCCTATACACGTTTTTGTGGACAGAAGTATTAAAGGCAATGTTGTGTATGCTTCATGCTGTAGTTTTGCTAAAGGTATCTTGCAATACAGTTTGATTTTTTAAAAAAATATAGAATATTATATGGATTAATATAATGAACGTTTTTTCATGTTGATTTGATGGTTGCGTTTCACGGTCTATCAATCTCTATGAGTTAATACCGAAATCTAAATTTTCTTAACACTGCTTTTGCTTCAACTAAATATGTTTTGAACGAAATTATATACTTTTAATTACAGATAAAATGTAGTGTTGAATATTTTAATATAAAATGTATTGTTTGCATTTTTACTATAAAATATATTTCTGCTCAGCCAGTTAAGTGCCATACGTGATAAACGCTTGGGTGATTATGTCTCGAAGGAGACATGACTGACTGGGCAGAAGATTATCCCGCAGTAGGTTGCCATTGCTTTCTGCGGTAGACTGGTTGCCGACCAAGGCTATAGAACCCAATCTGTCCTGTAATTTAACCCATAACTGGAAGGAATAGACGTATTAATACCTTTCCTAAGGGTATTTGCGCGTAAGTGAATGCAATGATTCGGCTGGAATTCGAACTCGGCTCTCCGATTTCTCGTTCCGAGCCGATATCCAATGCACCACAACGCACAACGCATATTTCTGGTCATTTTGCTTTAAAAATGTATTGTTGATTATTTTACTATCAAAATGTATTTTTATACTTTCATAGTGTTTTGTTTATTTTGTTTGAAGTTCACTGTTTGCCGATAGCTGGAACCCTAACAGTAAAAATCCCAATATGAGAATTCTGAATTGGAGATGTCAAAATAAAACATGTGCAGAAAAATAAATAATTGGAAAAAATTAAAACAAAAAAATACGATACCAAAACCGGAAAATGCACTGGAATAATAAAAGGTGCCTTTCAGAAAATAAGCAAAGTATTAAGAAACAAGGAGAATCCGTCTGAAACAAAGAAAATAGTGCTGAACTGCAATGTGGTATTAATATTCTTACATGGCAGTGAATGCTGTAGAGTTTCCGTACAGATCTTAAACTTTTCATGTTTAATTGGTTTTCTTTATTTTTTTTTAAATTTCAAAGAAATCTCTTTGACGGGACTTTAACTAAGTTAAAACTTAGCAATCCACCACCCTATGTTTGTTTGTTTGTTTTAGTATATTTTTTTTTCTTGGTGTAGATCGATCTAATTATTGCCCGGTTCACACTCCACCCACGTCTAGTTAACAGGTAAACTTGTTCTCTGTTTAGGATGTGGTTTTCGGCTTTCTCTTTTCCAATCTTTTCACTCTTTTCTTTCTTCTCTGAATTGGAGTAGATAGACTAAACTATTGCCCGGTTCATACTCTACCCACGTCCATTGAACATGTGAAGAGGCTCATCCCTTGTTTCCTGTTTAGGGTGTGGTTTTCGGCCTTCTCTTTTCCAATATTTTCACTGTTTTCTTTTTTTTTTCTCGGCTGGAGTAGATAGACTAAATTATCGCCCGGTTCACACTCCACCCACGTCTATTGAACAGGTGAAGAGGCTCATCCCTTGTACCCTACTTAGGTTGTTGTTTCTGGCTTTCTCTTTTCCAATCTTTTCACTCTTACGTAGCCTACTGCGCATCAGTGGCGTTACCGCCTTGCTCGGGGTGAAATGATTAAAAAAAAATCTTAGAAGGTTTGAGGTAACAGAAATAAAGTTCTATAGAGGATGCTGAGCACATTATGAACGGAACATGTAAACAACAAAAAAGTTTGGAGAAAAAATACACTTACAATAAGAATCAGAGCGATGTGCGTTGTGGTACAGTGGATATCAGCTAGGAGGTCCAGTTGAATTCGTTACATTCACTTACACGCATATACCCTTGGTATTAATTAATTTCTCCCTCCAGTTATGGGTTAAATAGCAGAACAAATTGAGTTCTTCAACCTTGGTTGGCAATCAGTCTACCGTAGAAAACAATGACAACCTACTGTAGGAAAATTCTTCCACCCAGTCAGTCATGTCCCTTTCGAGACATGATCGCCCAAGCGTGTATCACCTATGGCACTTAACTAACTAACTGAAACTTTAAAAAAACAAATGAAACTTCTGGAACATATGATGGTTTGATTTAGTCTGATATGTTTTGTAAAGTTTCACCGAAATCCGATGAGTATTTGATTTTTCAAACTTTCAATAGAATGAGTTTTTAACATACAAAAAAAAAAAAAAACTCTAAATTCCCAATACTAATCTTTGACCCAGCTGTTGATACAAAAGAAGCAAGATTTTAACCAAACTTTCAAAATACTAAAAAAATTAATAAAATAATGAAAAATATCTTGATTATTCCTCTTAACTATAGCATAAACATTTTTACGGTAAAAAACTTTGTTTTTATCAAGTTTGAAGTCTTTTGCCATCCTGATATTCTCTTTCTTAGAAAATGTTTAAGGTACCTACCTAAATGAAATTTTTAAAAAAATACTTTCTTTTGAATACCTCTGCTGAAATAGGAATGTGTCTAATATACTTGTAGTTCTTTTATCTTGTCAAATAAAGGGCATAGAGACATATGGAATCACTACAGGAACTGTTCTTTTATTATAGAATACACACTTTACTTGAACGAATACGTTAAAGCTAGAGATAATATTGCGATGGCTGAATAATTGTGATGTGAATTTATATAGATAAATACTGGAAAGCTTCGCATCACTAGAATGAAGGGCAAATTCTTTTATACTTGCTTCAAATATTTGATCATTTTAATTTTGCTTCGTCCAGAAAAGAAAAGAATAGAAAATAGAAAACATTTTTTACATCAAGACAGAAATAAATTAATGTCAACATTGCATCCAGCTGCCGTCCGGTTCTCAGAACGATGACAGAGTCAGACTCTCATGACGAAGATTAATTTCTTTTTTTCCTTTTTTTTCCTGTCAATGTTTGCTACTTCATTTTTCCTCGCTTCTTTTTACATTCTTTTTGTCTTTCATTTTTTTATTTCATGATTCGTTATCTTTATTTTTTGTTCGTTCTCTTGTGTTTTTTTACTCTCTTTGCTGTCTTGTTTTTTTTTTTTGTTTTGTTTTTTAGCCCAGATTAACTTTCCTTGTATAACTTTTAATATCCTCGTAAGAACTTTTTAATTCTTTTCTGCTTCGTTATTCTTTTTCTTTTTCTTTTAAATTTCTCACGTGATCTTTATTTTTCTTTCTTTCTGTCTTTCTTTCGTTCTTTCTTTCTACGTCATTATTCTTTTTCCTCTCGTGTTCTTTCTTTCTATCTTCTATTTTTTTTTACTTATCTGTCATGACCTTCTTTCTTTCTTTCTTTCTTTCTTTTTTCTCTTTCTTAATCATTATTTTTTATTTTTCTCCGGGAATATTTCTTCCTTTGTAGTTTTATTTTATTACTCTTTATCGTTCTTTTTTCTCCAGTGATCGTTCGTATTTTCTTCTTTTGTTCTTCTTTCTTTTGTTTTTTTTTTTTCGTTCGTTCATACTTTCTTTTTTTCTTTTCTATTTCATCTTTTATATTCTTTCTTCGAAATCCATTTATTTTTCTCCAGTATTCATTATCATTTATCTTTCCTTTTTCTTTTATTTATTTATTTATTAATTTATTTATACTTTATTATTCTTTTTTCTCCCATATTCTTTCTTTCTTTCTTTCTTTCTTTCTTTCTTTCTTTCTTTCACTGTTGGTTTTTGTGTTTTCTACAGTGATCTTTCTTTCTTTATTTCTACTTCATTATTTTTCCCCACCCCCTTTTTTTCTCCCGGGGGTTTTCTTTCTTTTTTATTTTCTTGCTCTTTGTTTCCCCTTTTAACCTTTTCTCAAATGATCATTCATATTTCTTTCTTCTCTTCTTTCTATTCATTTTTCTTTTCTGTTTTTTTATCTATTTCATTTCTCTTTTTCTTTTTTTTCTTTGTCGTTTAAATTAGTAAAATCTAATATTTTAAGAAATCTGTGTCATTTATTACCGTAAATATTAATTTGTATGGAAATAAAACTGTTGTAAACACACAATGAAAAGTTTCTATTTCATTTTTTTTTTTCACAAAAAATAAAACGTTACCTTATTAAATATTCTTAGCAATAAAAAGATTTACTTTCTGTTGCGTTTTTCTGTTGTTTTCTTTTTCTTCATTATTACCTTTCTATCTCGCCTTCTCTCTCTTTATCTATCTATCTATCTATCTATCTATCTATCTATCTATTCCAGAAAATGTCATATCTATCTATCTATCTATCTATCTATCTATCTATCTATCTATCTATCTATCTATCCCAACCTGTTCATTATCTATCTATCTATCTATCTATCTATCTATCTATCTATCTATCTATCTATCTATCCCAACCTGTTCATTATCTATCTATCTATCTATCTATCTATCTATCTATCTATCTATCTATCTATCTATCTATCCCAACCTATCCCAATATTCATTATCTATCTATCTATCTATCTATCTATCTATCTATCTATCTATCTATCTATCTATCCCAACCTGTTCATTATCTTTCTTTCTTTCTTTCTTTCTTTCTTTCTGTCATCTATTAGCTATGGCATCGTAAGTCGTGAAGAACATATGCGGAGTGAAAGTAGCAAGATTTTGTGGCGAGAATGATGGTTCGTTTGGTTACGTGGCCAATGCATTGGAGCCAAATGGTCCCAACTCGTTTATCATTTAAGCCGTGATTTCACTGTTCCTGTCGTGGAATCGCTTGCGGTAAGGAAACTGTCACAGGAAGGAACAGACGATGAATGAACGAATAAATGAAGTAGAAAAAATTGTAAAAAAAAAAAAGAATGAAAGAATAAAGAATAAATGAAAAAGAAAAAGAAAATTGAAGTTAGTGAATGCAGCAAGAAAAAATCTAATAATACTTATTTAATCGTGTCTAACACAGATAGACAGCTACATAGATAGATAGATATGAACAGAATGAGATAGATAGATAGATAGATAGATAGATAGATAGATAAAACAAGCTTAGATAGATAGATAGATAGATAGATAGATAGATAGATAGATAGATAGATAAAACAAGCTTAGATAGATAGATAGATAGATAGATAGATAGATAGATAAAACAAGCTTAGATAGATAGATAGATAGATAGATAGATAGATAGATAGATAGATGGGTGCGATGGATACATTGTCGTTTAAATTCCGTAAATATCTATCCAAGGGGCGTTGGCTAGCTATATTGTTGTCTGAATTACGCAAAAATGAAAATAATACTGGCATCTAATTTTAGCAGATACATACACTAAATTTACACAATTAAAGAGTTAATTTATTAAATAAAATCGCCATTCATTTCTAAACGATTTGGAATCTCTTGTGACTCTTCTGAAAAGTCTCTTTGTTTAAGTTGAAGAATGCTGCCATAATCTTTTCCTTCGCGTCATCTTTGATGTTACAATAAGATTTGTAGGTTTCTCGCTAAACAGAGCCCTGTTGCCAAACATAGGGTTTCCCAGCAGCAGTCCTCTTCGTCTAGGTCAGCATTATCTTCTCAATGCAATTAATTCTACCTCTGGGCTATGGGCGTTCGGTGAAAGAAGGCAGACTTTTTTAGCGCGTAATATTATCATTATACGCGCCCAATAGCTAGAGTGCTCTAATTCATTTTGCTGAATGAGCGATGCGTACACACCAGAGTAGCTACTTTTATATATATATATATATATATATATATATATATATGGAGAGGGGAGAGGAGCTGCATGGGAAGCCACCGATCTCTTATAAAACCCTAAACAAAATGTATATTCCTTGGAAGGGAAAATCCAGTGTTGGCGCACCACGACAGCGAAACGAGGGATGACAAAGTAAGCAGAGACTTCACATGCATATATATATATATATATATATATATATATATATTGTGTTATTCGTTAGCCTCGAGAGACCGTGGATCTGCGCATAAAGAATTATGCCTTGGTCTTAATTGCAACGAATGCATGTGAAGTCTCTGCTTTACTTCGTCGTCCCTCGTTTCGCAGTCGTGGTGCGCCAACACTGGATTTTCCCTTCCAAGGAATATACATTTTCTTTAGGGTTTTATAAGAGATCGGTGGTTTCCCATGCAGCTCCTCTCCCCTCTGCACACCACCGATGTTGTCTAACAGAAAGGGGGAATCCCGTATATCTTGGCGCCGGCGTCGTTACAAGAGTTGCTAGAACGTAGTTGAACATAACATCGAACTATCTTAGGGACTCCGGCTCCGGATTTGTTTACTCTTGAACCCTGATTGTGTATGGCTCAAGGTTTAAATTCAGAGTTTTTCGTCTTTTAGACTGTCAACCCTTCCTAGTTGATGAGTTCCAGCTAAACAAAATATACAGTGTGTAAAAATATAATGACAACATTTAACATATGAATATTTGAGTAACTACATGTCCCAGACAATCAAAATTAAATTGGATTCATGCTGAATATCAGCTTTATTTACCAAAAGTTGAGTAAAATATTCAAAGAGATCCAGATTTATAATCGATTTCATAAATCTTCACAGTTGTTCAATATGTGCACCACCTGTGACACGAGACACGTCAATTCAGTAGACCAACTTCTGCCGAACACGATGTAGCATGTCTTGCGTAACATTTTCCAACGTCTCTTCGATTCTCTGCTTAAGTTCCTCTAGGCTCGCAAGACGAGGACAATATAGACTTATCTTTTCACGTATCTCCATAGAAAAAAATTGCACTAGGTGTCATGTGAATATGATGGTTCTTTTAATAGCACAATGTCATTATCACTGGTATGCCCGATCCATCTTCCTATAAGTTTAAAAGTTTCTTATTCAGATAAGTCCACACAACTTAGTTTTGTAAATATTTTGCAAAAAATTTGAGAATATTTGAGCGAGAACTGGGTATGTAGTTATGTATTTAGACTACAAAATTATGTCAATTTTAGGGGAGTCTCTCTCTCTCTCTCTCTCTCTATCTATCTATCTATCTATCTATCTATTACGCTCTCACACCCTGAAAAAATTAGCAGACTTTGGAAAATAGCAAACTCTGGAAAATAGCAGACTCTGGAAAAATAGCAGACTTTGATAAACAGTAGCTACTCTGGCATGTACGCATCGCTCATTCAGTGAAATGAATTAGAGCGCCCTAGCTATTGGGCGCGTATAATGATATGCGCTAAAATGTCTGGCTACTTCTATCGAACGCCCATAGCCCAGGGGTAGAATCGCCGACTGATGCCATTTCGATCGGGTTTCAATTCTGGATAAAAAAGCAATCGGAGTCTAACCGTACTGATGATCTGTGATACGGCAAAACAGATCTGTCGGTGACAATATATATATATATATATATATATATATATATATATATATATATATACTAGCAGTATAGCCCGGCGTGGCTCGGGTGTAATGAAAGCTTTTATACATATATTATCTATTTTCTGCACTAGTCTAAGAATTGCAACCTTGAAACTTCTGAATATCGTTTCTTATGTCTTTGTCTATGAGTGTATCAAATTTGATTAAAATCGGACCACTCATTCTATAACCCGATTTTTTCGATTATCGATTTTCTAGATAAATTTCAAGAGAGACCTTGCTAAGACCACTCACAGACGCTTATAGTACAACTCTGTAAAATTTCAAGAAAATCGATTCAGCCGTTTCGGAGTCTATAGGTAACGGACACACACAAACACATAAACACACACAGACAAAGTTCCATTTATAAATAAGTTTAGATTTATATATTTATATAAGTTTTATTAGATAATATCGGTAAAGTTTGTCTATTAAATATTGTATTGAATATTTTGTACTTTTGAACTGTCATAATCCTAAGATTATTGGGTTCATTTGTTATATTCAGTGTGCTTCTACGATTAAATCCCAGTACTTAAAGAAGAACAGGTACTACTTTTCTTACTTAACTTCCTAGCACAATTGAAGTGGAAGAAGATTCGGTTGAGAAGTAGATTTGAAATCCTGAAACTTTTGGGTTCATTTTGTTATGCATTGTATGCTTTCGCTATTAAATCTGCTATCAGTCAGTGAGAGAAGTGCAATGGGCGATATACGCTTGGTTATCATGTTTCTTTCGATCCGTAACAGACTAGGCACAATATTTTCCGCAGTAAATTGCCATTTCTTTCTGCGGTAGACTGGTTGCTAACCAAGTCTATATCTGTCCTTCTAGGCGAGAGAAGAGATGGATTAATACCTTTCCTGGTGTTATTCACGCGAAAGTGAATGTATCGAATTCAACTGGAATTCGACCTCGGCTCTCCGATTTCTCATTCCGAAGATATATCCATTTCACCACAACGCAAAATTAACTATAAAGATTACTTCTCTAGTCTAGTGTTTTCTATACATACTTGTCATTTTATCGAACTATCTTACATTTCTCGAGTTCTGGTTTTTCCTGGTTAGTTTTTTTACGTTGCCTTTACCACATACTTTGCTTTGAAACTTGGTATAAGAGTATTTATGTATATTCGCATATAATATTTTACATTGATTTTGTTTGCATTAACCATAGCTGTAGGTTTTCATGTCATATTTTTGTAAATATATAACAATAAATATTCATACTTTATTTTCTAAAACTAATGTGCCTTCATTTAGACTACGTCTCCTATAGTGCTTTATCGAGATATAAAAATACTTATTGACATATAAAGACTTAGAGATGACAGCCAGTTTGCTTTGCATATATGTAAGTATAAAGTAGCCATTTTGTGAAATTGTCTGAATTTTTGAAGTTATATTCAATCTAAATTACCTCGAAATGGGTAACAAACATGATTTGATGGATAGAGAGATTTTCTTAGTAAATTAAGAGCTAACCAAATGTAAAAAACACGCTGGAAATTGCAAAAATGGTCAATATGTAACAGCGAACACTGAAGAATTTTTAAAAGGTCTTAGACAATTCCGATACAAATCTAAGAGGATCAGTTTGAGAATCAAGAGAGAACTTATTTCTTTATTTAGATCAATATTTGTCGGGCTATAAAACTTTTATGTAAAATGCGTTAAAAATTTCCCGATTTCAGGATCAAGTGAGAACTTATTTACTTTTTTTTTAAATCTGTATTTGTTGGGCTATAAACGTTTTAGGTGGGAATCCGTAAATAATGTCCGGATTTCAGGATCAAGAAAGAACTTATTTCTTTTTTTTTAAATCTGTATTTGTTGGGCTATAAACGTTTTAGGTGGGAATCCGTAAATAATGTCCGGATTTCAGGATCAAGAAAGAACTTATTTCTTTTTTTTTAAATCTGTATTTGTTGGGCTATAAACGTTTTAGGTGGGAATCCGTAAATAATGTCCGGATTTCAGGATCAAGAAAGAACTTATTTCTTTTTTTTTAAATCTGTATTTGTTGGGCTATAAACGTTTTAGGTGGGAATCCGTAAATAATGTCCGGATTTCAGGATCAAGAAAGAACTTATTTCTTTTTTTTTAAATCTGTATTTGTTGGGCTATAAACGTTTTAGGTGGGAATCCGTAAATAATGTCCGGATTTCAGGATCAAGAAAGAACTTATTTCTTTTTTTTTTTAATTTTTACTTGTTGGATAATAAACGTTTTATGTGGGAATGCGTCAAAACCGTCCGGATTTCAGGATCAAGAATGAACTTCTTTCTTTTTTTTTTTTAATTTTTCCTTGTTGGGTAATAAACGTTTGATGTTGGAATGCGTCAAAACTGTCCGGATTTCAAGATCAAGAAAGAACTTATTTCTTTTTTTTTTTAATTTTTACTTGTTGGATAATAAACGTTTTATGTAGGAATGCGTCAAAACTGTCCGGATTTCAGGATCAAGAATGAACTTATTTTTTTTTTTAAATTTGTACTTGTTGGGCTATAAACGTTTGATGTGGGAATGCGTCGAAAATTAAAAGATGTTGGTTAGCAAATGAAATGTCAAAACATGCGTTTCTGATTACTACGGCTTGTATATTTTTTTATTTTTTTTACTAGCTTAAAATAGCAATCTGTGCGGACAGTTAATATAGCCTTTGGGGGAAGGGGGTGAGTGAACCGTCGACCCAAAAGTAAAGGTATATCTGGGCCATATTTAGTTAGTTAAGTGCCATACATGATACACGCTTTGACGATCGTGTCTTAAATGAGACATGACTGACTGGACAGAAGATTTTTCCGCAGTATTTTTCCATTACTTTCTGTAGTATACTGCTTGCCAATCAAGGCTATAGGACCCAATCTGTCCTGCTATTTAACCCATGGTTAGAGGGAAAAGAAAGGGATTAAAACTTTTCCCAAGGGTATTTGCGCGTACATTAATGCAACGAAGTCAACTGGAATTCGAACTCGGCTCTCCGATTTCTCGTTCCGAGCCGATATTCACTGCATCACAACACACATTCCAGATTAGAAAACTATAATCGTAATTTCGAAGAAATAAGTTTGAATTACTCAGTTCACTCCATGGAACTTCAAAATCTTACTTCAACTCTGATTAAGGCCACAGGCCTCTTTCCAACCAAAACACCGATTTGGGCCCAATTTCCGATGTAAACCGAAATTCCAACTCAGGTTGAAAACTGAGTTCTTCAAATCACAACCTCTGCGGAACTTCAAAACCATCATCTCAAGAAAACTCTCACTTCATCTCTGATTCCTTGATTTTTTATTTTTGATTCCACAAAGTTTTTGAAATATTTTAAACTGAATTTACAAACAAAAAAAAAAAAATTAAATTAAATTCACAAAGTTTTTGCATTACTTTAAACTTAATATAAATTAAAACTTTTAAAATCACTATTTTTTCATTTATTTTAAAATTTGAATTTATAACTATTCCCTTCTCAACCAGACAGAAGTTCCAATGCTGGATATTCAAGCACCAAATGAAAACGGATTTTATTAGAACCTTGAATAAGTTCCCCCGGATTCTTCATGAAAAATAACTTTGTTTTACAAAAATTAGTAAGAAACAAGTGACTGAAAGTATTGTTCATCGTTAGCCACTAATTTTCCCATCTTTTTGAAAGCATTTTAATTCCACGTCGAAAAAAACGAGTTTTTTGGGCTAACTACGCGTCGACCAATTTTTTGGCATCTTCGTAAGAATGCAAGTGCTGCTCAGCCAGGCCATGTGCCATCGATCGAAACAAGTGATAATCGGACGGGGCAATGTTTGGTAAATATGGCAGCTGAAGTAGGACCTCCCATTTAAGCGTTTCCAAGTCGGTTTTCACCCGTTTTACAACATGTGACCCAGCGTTGTCATGTTGCAGAATTACTTTGTAGTGTCTCTATTCATAGAGCGGCCATTTTTTCTTCAATATTCGGTTCAAACACATCAACAGTAGTGGATAGTGATCTCCCATTATGGTCGGTTTAAGCAGCTCATAATAAACTACACCCAGCATCTTACGAAATGCAGAGCAGAAGTTTCGAACCATGGATATTCGACTTTGCCGGCGATGGTGATGCATGGCCGGGAATACCCTTCGATATTCTACGCTTAGGCTATTACAGAGCATTCACTTTTCATTGTCGGTCCCGATATTATGCTAAAATACCTTTCCTTTTCTGTCGTTGAAGCAGTTCTTCACACGTGAGAAGACGCCATTTGACGTCTCTTAGCTTCAAATCGTATGGCACCCAATGTCTTGGGTTTTAAATCGTTCCTAATGCTTTCAAACGCTTCAAAACTGTTGTGTGATCAATTCCTAACTATTTTGCACGTTTGGTTTGCACCTGACATCAGTCTACATGAAGTTATGCCTCCAATTCTTTGTCTTCAATGAGAAAGTAGCAGGAGTCGAGATGCCAAGTCAGGATCGATTTTTTTTCAAATCCTTTTGTCGAGAAACCCAACCAGATATGGCAACGTTATTCAATGAACAGATGAATCAGTCGGTCAGTTAAGTGCCATGCGCAGGTGGGCGATCATGTCTCGAAAGCGACATGACTGACTGTGCAGAAGATTATCCAGCAGTAGGTTGCCATTACTTTCTGCAGTAGACTGGTGACCAGCCATGTATATAGAACACAATCAGTCCTGTTATTTGACTCATAGCTAGATGGAGAAGAGATGTATTATACTATTAAGTAGTAATTAGTGGGGGATCAGTTTGTTAGATCATAACAAAAGAAAACCGATCCCTCACTTTATGAACAGTAGTTGAATTCCCTCCAGTTATGGGTTAAATAACGGGACAGATTGAGTTCTATAGCCTTGGCTGGGAACCAGTCTACCGCAGAAAGCAATGGCAACCTACTGCGAGATAATCTTCTGCACAGCCAGTCATGTCTCTTTCGAGACATGATCACCTAAAGTGTGTATCACGTATAGTACTTAACTGACTGACTGACTGCTATACATTCTTATTTTTCTTCTATGTGCCCTGTTCCTTCAGGGCGTAGGCGTTCATGGTTCTCCACGTCTCCCTATCCCTTGTAGCTCTTAGTGTGTTTGCTCCTGTTACTCCTGGCAACCCCCGTTCCGTCATCCACCTGATCAGGCCCTGCAAATATGTTATCCGCTGCCTTCCTCTGTCTCTCTTTCGTTCTATCTGGCCAGTCAGTATCAGGTTCTCCAAGCTCTCCTTCCTCATTGCGTGTCCCAGGAACTTCAGTTGTCTTTTCCTCAGTATTACGCCACAGTAACTCCATGACCCCTGAATTTTTTGCTTGAATTTTGCTGACATGACTGACTACGATTTTCTATATCGGAATTAACTTTCAAACATAAAGCAACGTCACTTTTAAAACCTTGAACTACTTAAAATGCATTTATTTTACTTTTCCTCGCTATGTTTACTCACGCCCCTGATATTAACTCATGCAAGTTTAGAGCTGTGATAAAATTCAAACTTTAGCTATTTCTTACTAGCAGTATAGCCCGGCGTTGCTCGGGTGTAATGAAAGCTTTAAAAGTAATCCATGGTCCTCGAGCTCAGAATCTTTGGACGTTGGCACGAAAGACTAAAAAGCAATACTTGTTTCCAGTTAAAGCGAAACCGTAGACTGAAAGAAAATTGAATGGATTTAAGTCAAATTTTGATTTCCTGGTATCAATATCAAATAAGTTTTTCTCGTCGTAAACTAAATTTTGAAGGCTAAATAAGTCCTCTGAAACTAAGAACTTCAATTATACCTACTTAGAGCCAAACGCGAAGCAAAAACTAAAATAAAAGTGCTGGAAAAATACAGGCATACAAGCAGATAAACAGATACACACACAAACATCTTGCCTTTTATATATATATATATATATATATATATATATATATTATCGATTTTCTGCACTATTCTAAGAACTGCAACCTTGAAACTTCTGAATATCGTTTCTTATGTCTTTGTCTATGAGTTTATCAAATTTGATTAAAATCGGACCACTCCTTCTATAACCCGATTTTTTCGATTATCGATTTTCGATATTTATCGGGGGTACCTCGACACAAAACCTAGCTAAGAACACTCGCAGACGCTTATAGTACAACTGTGTAAATTTTCAAGAAAATCGGTTCAGCCGTTTCGGAGTCTATAGGTAATGGACACACACACACAGACACACACATATACACACACACACACACACAAACAAATTTCCATTTATAAATAAGTTTAGATTTAGATACAGGAAGTCGGTGGAAAATCTTTCCCTGCGAATATGGGTGATATCATAAAAAAGGGTTAAAAAATCCTGATCTTGTGGGACGAACTTGCTAAGGATTACACCACGTCGAAGTTCCCTAAAATATTTACTCAGCAGATCTTAGAAATGGCACAAGACAGAAAGAATTTAACACACTGGGAAGGTAGAACTGACTACTTAGTTTTAATTGATCTAGCAAAACACGCCTGCTACGACGTCGATGTAACCATCAGGATTGCAGAAATATTATATATTTTTTTATTTTTATAATCATTTCACCCCAAGCAAGGCAGTACTGCCACTGGTTCGCAGGGGGACGTAAGAGGAGGGTGATGAGAAAGAGGAACAATTTACAGTGTGGTCTCAGATAATGGGCAAGGAAAGGATGAGAATATTGGTGTGAAGAGAGTTGCATGAGAGTAGAGGGAACAGTGCATTCACAACTTTTAAGAGAGAAACATTGAATTTTTTCCAGGTTCAAGAGAAGCTGGAAAAGGGAAGAGTTGATGAGTTTATACTTTCTCCACATATTTGTTCATAAAAAAAATTTAACGATCCCGACTGGAATTCAAACTCGACTCTCCAATTTCTCTTTCTGAGTCGCTCTCCAATACAAAATCCACACTTCCGTGTCTATGTGAAGAGAGAAATGATACAATCATCGATCTAACTCGAGCAACGCCGGGCTATCCTGCTAATAATATATATTCAAAAGCTTACAGTGGGGGATAAATTATATTTTGACGGTCACTCTTCCTGCCTTGATAATTTTGAGATTGCCAATTTGATAAAAATGTAAAAACAATTTATATTAAATAAAATTATCTTAAAGTTACTTCTTAATTTTTAGTTGACTTTGTATTTTGTTTATATATCAGAAAAAAATATTTTGTCTGAAGAAATATTTGAATATTAATAAACTTCTCCGTTATACCCAATGGTGTCTAGGGCAGCGTATTTGCTGTTTCCGTAACAAACTATTTTTTATTTTATGGGGCAGGGTTGTTAGCTCTGCGCCCAAACCTGGAGGAAGGAGATTTTCGAAGCGTGGCTTAGACGTGACACAAAGTACAGGGTACCCTATCAGGATCGAACACACTATTAAGTTATAATGATTCTAGCGAGACGAACTTGCTAACCATTACACCACACCGAGGTGCCCTTGAATATTAATGACCTTTTTCAAAACCAAATTGCCAAAATATTCCTTGTTTACGGTAATATTTATGTCATATCGAGGAATGAGACCCAGTTATTCCCATTTAATCATCACTTTTTTGGGGGGTGGGGGTATTCTTTAAGAGGTACTTTGCATATTACCTTTGAATATTATTTTCAAGTAGCATATGTTGAAATACATTTTTAATACTGAAAATCCTTTATCGGTTAAACAAAATTTCTTATCGACCACCATTTTCTGTTCAGTAGCTCATCACCCACACAGTTGTTGAAACCGCCTACCGGTGGACGAGATCGCCCAGGTTGGGAAATCCTGCGCAATATCAATAACGACTGAGTAGTGATTTTGATCCTGACTTGGTGCTCTATATTTTTGGTCGTGTGCTACATGTAAGCTTTGCTTATGAAATCACTTTATTTTATAATCCTGAAGGTTGCTATCGGGACGTCATAGCTAAAATTGATAAAAAGTTTGATCGAATTTGATGGCAGTTATATTGAATTTACTTGCGTTTTTTTTTTTTTTTTTTTTATATACTTGCGTTTTTATTGGGTTTTTTTTGGGGGGTGTATATATTTTTTTATTTTAAAGCGTATATTTAAGACGAGTTCTTGGAAATATATTGTACTGTTTTCTCTGCTAAATAATATGGTTGCCTTCAAATATAAGAAGGATGTTGTATATCTACACTAAAAGTATACGTTGCCGTTACCCAATTCTGATATGATTTAATGCTGTACTGAATTTAGGTGTGAAATAAAATGTTTAGTCTTTAAATAATCAACAAAAGAGTGATAAACCGTAAAAAAAACAATCAAGTACGTACAGATTCAGATAGATAGATAGATAGATAGATAGATAGATAGATAGATAGATAGATAGATAGATAAGCAAACAAGTAGGAAGAATAAAACAGATAGATAGATAGATAGATAGATAGATAGATAGATAGATAAGTAGGAAGAATAAAACAGATAGATAGATAGATAGATAGATAGATAGATAGACAAGTAGGAAGAATAAAACAGATAGATAGATAGATAGATAGATAGATAGATAGATAGATAGATAGACAGACAGACAGACAAGTAGGAAGAATAAAACAGATAGATAGATAGATAGATAGATAGATAGATAGATAGATAGATAGATAATGAACAGACATAGATAGATAGATAGATAGATAGATAGATAGATAGATAGATAGATAGATAGATAGATAGAAAGACAAGTAGGAAGAATAGAACAGATAGATAGATAGATAGATAGATAGATAGATAGATAGATAGATAGATAGATAATGAACAGACATAGATAGATAGATAGATAGATAGATAGATAGATAGATAGATAATGAACAGACATAGATAGATAGATAGATAGATAGATAGATAGATAGACAAGTAGGAAGAATAAAACAGATAGATAGATAGATAGATAATGAACAGACATAGATAGATAGATAGATAGATAGATAGATAGATAATGAACAGACATAGATAGATAGATAGATAGATAGATAGATAGATAGATAGATAGAAAAGTAGGAAGAATAAAACAGATAGATAGATAAATAGATAGAAAGATAGATAAATAGATAGATAATGAACAGACATAGATAGATAGATAGATAGATAGATAGATAGATAGATAGATAGAAAAGTAGGAAGAATAAAACAGATAGATAGATAAATAGATAGAAAGATAGATAAATAGATAGATAATGAACAGACATAGATAGATAGATAGATAGATAGATAGATAGATAGATAGACAAGTAGGAAGAATAAAACAGATAGATAGATAGATAGATAGATAGATAGATAGATAGATAGATAGATAATGAACAGACATAGATAGATAGATAGATAGATAGATAATGAACAGACATAGATAGATAGATAGATAGATAGATAGATAGATAGATAGATAGATAGATAGATAGATAGATAGATAATGAACAGACATAGATAGATAGATAGATAGATAGATAGATAGATAGATAGATAGATAGATAGATAGAAAAGTAGGAAGAATAAAACAGATAGATAGATAAATAGATAGAAAGATAGATAAATAGATAGATAATGAACAGACATAGATAGATAGATAGATAGATAGATAGATAGATAGATAGATAGATAGATAGATAGATAGAAAAGTAGGAAGAATAAAACAGATAGATAGATAAATAGATAGAAAGATAGATAAATAGATAGATAATGAACAGACATAGATAGATAGATAGATAGATAGATAGATAGATAGATAGATAGATAGATAGACAAGTAGGAAGAATAAAACAGATAGATAGATAGATAGATAGATAGATAGATAGATAATGAACAGACATAGATAGATAGATAGATAGATAGATAGATAATGAACAGACATAGATAGATAGATAGATAGATAGATAGATAGATAGATAGATAGATAGATAGATAGATAATGAACAGACATAGATAGATAGATAGATAGATAGATAGATAGATAGATAGATAGAAAAGTAGGAAGAATAAAACAGATAGATAGATAAATAGATAGAAAGATAGATAAATAGATAGATAATGAACAGACATAGATAGATAGATAGATAGATAGATAGATAGATAGATAGACTAGTAGGAAGAATAAAACAGATAGATAGATAGATAGATAGATAGATAGATAGATAGATAGATAGATAGATAGATAATGAACAGACATAGATAGATAGATAGATAGATAGATAGATAGATAGATAGATAATGAACAGACATAGATAGATAGATAGATAGATAGATAGATAGATAATGAACAGACATAGATAGATAGATAGATAGATAGATAGATAGATAGATAGATAGATAGATAGAAAAGTAGGAAGAATAAAACAGATAGATAGATAAATAGATAGAAAGATAGATAAATAGATAGATAATGAACAGACATAGATAGATAGATAGATAGATAGATAGATAGATAGATAGATAGATAGATAGATAGACTAGTAGGAAGAATAAAACAGATAGATAGATAGATAGATAGATAGATAGATAGATAGATAGATAGATAGATAATGAACAGACATAGATAGATAGATAGATAGATAGATAGATAGATAGATAGATAGATAGATAGATAGATAATGAACAGACATAGATAGATAGATAGATAGATAGATAGATAATGAACAGACATAGATAGATAGATAGATAGATAGATAGATAGATAGATAGATATCGTGCCTCTTTAAAACGAAAGCCATCATGAATCTCCGCATAATCCTCCTATTTATAATTTGCGAAATCTTTCTTAGGAAATGTAAAGCAATTTTTCCGTTACCTTCGCAATGCTTTTAAATTAAGAGTAACCCTTCTCTTAAACTGGTTGCCACCCAAGAGTAGACCAGAGTGCTCGATTTACCATACTATTTAATCTAGTTAGTGGAGATACGATGAGTTTTTTCCTTTCCCAGGGGCTTTTGTTAACGCAACAGAAAAGATGGTAATTTTAATTCAAATAAGGACGTGTTGACTCAATATAAGTGGTATGAAGGACTGTTCTGGTCTCATGAACCAGACCAAGAAATATAGTTCGTTCGAACATGTCATGAAAATAGCTATAGAGGTTAGTAAAGTTCGTTTTTGAAAAAGGAGATGAAGGGTGGAAAATATTCCATCACTTACAAAGTCGCGCAAATGCTTTTGAAATCTGCCTAATTAGATTAGACATTTTCGCCCAAAATGTGTCCAACTTTATGTGATCTACTCTTGTATAGATAGACAGGTGGTGTCACGTACTTTCTAGAACTGTACAGGGAGGCGACTACTTTTTTCAACTGTTTTTAGTGATGAATCTGCAGTGAACAAAACAAATTGTAAAACTTTAAAATTCAAATCTGACACATTGATTTTGTGAGGAAAAAAAAGAAGAAATAATAAAAAAAAGAATTTTCTGGAATGTACAAACTTTGTACACAAAACTCGCGAGGTTTCAGACCTCGATGTGAAATGTTTTTTGACAAATGGCAAAGTAGGAAACAACTAAAAAAATTCAAATAATCTTTAATTATAGAGATAAATAAATAAATAAATATCAAATCCCTTTTAAAGACCCTTTTAGAGAGCCGGCGTGAAGTTTTTTATTGTTCAATGGGAAGCCCAAAATTATATCCGGGTGTGAATTCCCAAATGATTTGTTTGGAGCTCCGAAAACGAAATAAAAGGACGACACAAGAAAACAATCGCAGTAGAGAAAATACGAGCATAATTAACACGTCCCTTGACTAACGTCAACCGATCGTATTATTATAGCCTCTCCTTTCTCTCTCTCATCTTCTTTTCTGCACTGTTCAGCAATCCACTTAATAACTAACCGGTACCCGAAAGACTAAGCGAAGACTTCAAAGACACTCCTAACAAAAAAAAGCGCACACATACATACGCATATACACTTTCAGCAAATAATACTATGAACATTTTAACGACCTTTGTACCAAACAAAAGATATTACTTTTATTTGTACAAATCCTTAATTGACAATTGACATATATATATATATATATATATATATATAGTCATACGCAAAGAGGTCTGTTTCGCTGTATCACAGCTCATCAGTACGGTTAGACTCCGATTGCTTTTTAACCCAAGATTGAAACCCGACCGAATTGGCGTCAGTCGGCTATTCTACCTCTGGTCTATGGGCGCTCGGTAGAAGAAGGCAGACTTTTTAGCGTGTATATTATCATTATACACACCCAATAGCTAGAGTCATCTAATTCATTATTGAATGAGCGATGCGTACATACCAGAGTAGCTACTGTTTTTCAAAGTCTCCCATTCTTCCAGAGTGCTCAATCAGGATGTGAGAGCGTGTATATATATGGTTCGCCTAAAATAGGCATATACCTCCGATTTACCATAAAATAACTTGTTTGCCTTAATTTTTTCTTATATTTGCTCTAGATGTATTTATATACATATATTTAGAACTCTCTTAAAGAGTTATCCTACCGCTATATGTACCGTATACTCCTTTGGAATCTTCTACATCTTCACAGAATGCTGATATATATATATATATATATATATATATATATATATATATATATCCAGGTGGGTACAGAACGAAGAAAGATTTTTTTCCGTCCAAAACATTCATTTAAAACAGTGCTCGATATATAATATATAGAGCTGTGAATATTTATTATAGATTATGTTTTAGAACATGTACATTATTTTTTAATATATGTCCTGGATTCCGCAGAGGCCTCGGATCTGATTGAATTATTCTTACTGTACAAAATAGGACTATATAGGGACGACGGACTAATGATAATTGATAAATCTACTGGAGGTAAGGTTGATAAAACCAGAAAATTAATCCATAGAGTCTTTAAATCTTTTGGCCTTAACGTAGTGATTAATCACAATATCAAACAAGTAGACTTCCTTGACATAACATTAGACCTAATATCGAACACATTCCAACCTTACATGAAAAACAACGCCAACCCAATATATATAAACCCCAACTCTAATCACCCACCATCCATAATTAAACACATCCCATCATCGATAGAACGTCGCATTAACATACACTCATCCAGTAAAGAAATATTTGACAAGCACAAGGTAATTCATAATAAAATCCTTAAGGAAAGCGGGTATAAATCATCAAAAATCAGCTTTGTAGAAAAATTCAAAAGTCCAAAAAGCAAGAATAGATACAGAAAAACAATATGGTATAACCCTCCCTTCAATCAATCAGGTAACTTCAAACTGGGGCATAAATTCCTTAAATTAATAGAAAAGCATTTTCCCAAAAATAACCCTCTGAGCAAAATCTTCAATAAAAATACCATAAAATTAAGTTATAGCTGTTCCAATAATCTAGAAAAAATAATAAAAATGCATAACACCAAAATATTAAAACTACACAGCAAAATTAAATCCAACACTAATACAAGTCCGTCCAGTGACAACAACCTCTGTAACTGTAGAAACCCCAATCAATGCCCCATGACCAATAAATGTCTGACAAAATCTCTGATATATGTGGTCGATCTCATCCATAGAAAATCCTAAAGAGGAAAAATATATATTGGGAATACCATGAACGTATTTAAAAAGCGCTTTTACAATCACCTCTCATCCTTCAATAACAAAGAAAAACAAAACATGACGTCTCTCAAAATGCTTTTGGAAATTAAAAAACAAAAATATAACACCTAGGGTTAAATGGAAAATACTCAAACAAGCAAGAACAGCAAAATCTATAAAAGAACCATGTTTTCTCTGCCTTCAAGAAAAAATAGAGATCGTTAAATATATAAATAGTAACAAGCTTTTAAACCAGAGGCACGAAACCACAATAAACTGTAAACACATTAGGGAACTAACCCTACAATCATGCTAGGAAGTACTAGGAGTTTGACTAGATATTCTTATTATAAAAAACTAAAAATGCTACAGAAAAATCAATCTAATAAACCCTTAAAGTAAGGTCTAATACCCACAACAACATCTAAATAAATAAAATGTAAAATTAAAAGAAGTAAACAGGCTCCCAAACTATAATCTAGGAATAATTAAAAATTAAAGGAAAACAAATCGATCCCCTAAATTCAAAATAAAGATTAAAAAATATACAAATTTAGATAAATTATAAAAAACTGATAAAATACAAATTTACATTTGCTCTCTAAAAAATGCAATTTTTGATTTTTTGTAAATAATCTCGCCTAAATACAAAACAATCCACACTTAGATCAAATTACGAAAGTCTACAACAAAGTTTAATATTCCAAAAGAAAAAAATAACTCCCAAATTAAAAAAAATAGCTCCCAAAATAAAATAAAAAAATTAAAAGGAAAAAATCAATCTTCTAAATTCAATATTAAGCTTAAATATACAAATTTAGAAACATTATAAAAGCTGACAAAATAGAAATTTGCATTTACTTCCGAAAGAATGCAAGTTTAGACTTTTTAGAAACAAATTTGCCTAAATACAATAAATATGAATAAACACCCCGATCCCGCTAAAATAAAAAATATAAAAAACAAAAATAAAATACAAAATATGCCGTACTGAAAAAATCAAAATTGAAAAGAAAAAACACCCCACCCTTATCACGTCTATATAAGGAACCCTAAGAAAAACAGCCTCGCCACTAAATGAAAGAGAATAAATAAAATTTGTCTGGTAACAACACAAATAAATCAAGAGCGAACTAAGCAAGACACCTAAAAATTCTTAAGGTCAACAAACAAGTCCCCAATCACACACAGTAGAAAGAAACTCATGGAGAGCGTGGCAGCAGAGAGTCCTCAGAAGAGAAGCCCCCGTCAAGCAAGTGTTTCCCCACGTAAACACACAAAACTGGCCGAGTAATAAACCCCCCCCACACACACACACACCAATCTCTGCGAAATTCTAACTAAAAGATATACCCGACAGATAAAAACGTACACTCCAACAGATAATACCATTAATCAACAATTTAGCACTTACACACCAGGCTCTTCAAAACTCTAGAAGACACATTCCCTTCATTATCAATAACCCCAA
Source organism: Ascarosepion bandense (assembly GCA_037127315.1). NCBI lineage: Eukaryota > Metazoa > Mollusca > Cephalopoda > Sepiida > Sepiidae > Ascarosepion > Ascarosepion bandense. The sequence continues at coordinate 3,639,202 of JBBBDQ010001156.1, forward strand.
CCAACCTCCCACAACAACAATGAACCAAATATAGGGAGCAGACGAATTCAGTTTTGCTTTTACCTCCCGAAGAAACGTACCCAACGTTGAAACAAACATATGATTGTCGAGGACATATATTAAAAAATAATGTACATGTTCTAAAACATAATCTATAATATATATATATATATATATATATATATATATATATATATTCTACAATAATACGTATTTCGCATCTGACGTTGCTGCTTGATGAACTGTAACAAGTTAATTTCCGTTAATGAATTCTTTCGTATTTCAGCCACATTCGGTCTTAATACGCTGAGCCTTTTTTTCCATTGTCTTTGAAAATACCGACGGCGCCGGAGACACGGTCGGTGTACCATTAATTAAGGAGACTCAGCCATGATGGTCGTTACCACCACACAAAATGTTTAAAAACACAAACGCAAAAACTGCTCCAATGAAAAATTAGACTAAACAGTGAAAACCTCACGATATTCATACAAAGGCCGGAGTAACAAGTTGATACTATAAACTGTCGCAGAAAATCAACTCGAGTGACGTAAATGATTCAATTCTCACTCTCTTAACATCTACTACTGCACCCACCATGCAACAGATACGACACAACTATTTTTTTTAAGTGGGTTTATCAGCAGTACCGTAGAAGAATTCTCAAAATTCTCAGGCGTCGAGCAATCTCCTGGGGTTTGGTACCCTTCAGTATAATTTTTCTCAGCTGCATGTCCGTCCTTGGGCAGACATACAACCAAGCCGAACTCTACCCGAGGACAGATACGCAGCTGAGAGGTAAATGTGTCATATGGGCAAGGGTTCCCATAACACAGCAACACATAACAGCCGGCATAAACTTTGAAAAAACAGGTTATAATAATCCTGTCAAATATTTTGGCATCCCTCATATTTTGGTACACTTATATTTTTTTATTTTTTTTTTATTTGTTGAATTTTTTATCGGGTCTAAGCTTTCGGCTCACATAAGCCATTATCAAAGAGTAAATATTAACACACAGTAAACATAGAACATTTAAGCTATTAACAATAAAGATAATTGAATTGAAAATATAAGTCCATCCCTACCGTGGCGGATGGCCGAAGACAGTGACAAAATAGTGGTGTTGTGGTCCCTGGTCTGATTACAGACATTTGATTACAGAGACACGCATAAGTATTGGATACATGTTATTTTCTGTTATAACTCGAGTTAATGTTCGCCATTTTGCCTGATATTTGGTAAGTAATATCTCGTAAAGTTGTTTTAGTTGTATATGAAAGGAAAATTAAAAACTCATGGTTGAATCCATTTGTTTTATTACTACGGACAATTCTTGCACTCTCTTGCCCTCATAAACGGCAAAATATCGGAATCTGGTAAAATGGCAGGATAATGACATATAAATATTTCCCATTTGTTTTATATATATATATATATATATATATATATATATATAAAGAACAAATGGGAAATATTTATATGTATTAATAAATATACATATTTTTTTATGCGTTATACAATCATCAGATGCATATTACAAACTTTATAATATGCACCTGATTTCATAACGCAAGAAACTTGCAATAGTGCTACCGACGTAGAACAATATGTATATTTCTTAATACATATGAAATAGCGCTGTGCATACTACATGGATAACTGCTTTATTAACACCTGAATAATATTATACATGTGTGTACACACACACACACACGCACACACACACACACACATACATACATATATATATATATATATATATATATATATATATATATATATATACTCGTGTCAAAAATCCTTCCACGTATCTATGAAGCAGGGAAAAATGGTTTTCAAAAAAGAAAGAGCTAAGTACATGAACATCAGTCAAAAGAGTTCGGACCGAGTCAGCACGGAGCCCAAAGAAAAAACCCCGACACGAGCAATCAACTAACAAAAAAGCGCTCAATACTTAAGTAGAGAGGGATAAGTAAAGAATACCTTGTGAGCCAGACAGACCTACCTAGGTTTCACCTCAACGGATCGTCAGGGAAAGCTGGCTTTCCCTGACGATGTGGTATGTCTCTCTAGGTATTCTTTATATATATATATATATATATATATATATATATATATATTGAGAGAAAATCTCGGCACATAGTTAAACAGTTTAAGCAGAGGTTACATTTATTTTTAAAGCTACTAGGTGTTTATGATTTACCAACGATCTTCTATTTAATCTGTGGAGAAAGTCCTTTATTTTTTACTTCCCTGAAATATTTACAGTTGTCTGGGATTTAAGCAGGGGTCTACAGAAGAAATATTTATGAATAAAAAAATCTATTTTTCTAAGGTTCGACAGAAATTCAAAAATATACTTTTCTTCCTTTATCATATTACTTAGGGAAAATAGTAACTTGGTATATGACATCTTAGTACATGCTTATAACTTTTTAGTACACGCCTATAACTTGACTGTCAGTCAGTCAGTTAAGTGCCATACGTGATACACGCTTTGGGCGATCATGTCTCGAAAGAGACATGACTGACTGGGCAGAAGATTTATTCCGGAATAGGTTGCCATTGCTTTCTTCGGTAAACTGGTTGCCAGCAAAGGCTATAGAACCCAATTTGTTCTATTATTTAATCCATAACTGGAGGGAAGAGACGGATTAATACGTTTTCCAAGGGTATTTGTGCGTAAGTGAATGTAAGGAATTCAAGTGGAATTCGAACTCGGATTCCCGATTTATCATTCCGACTGTTATTTAACTGGAGAGTTATCCTTAATTCTACAATTACAGGGGTTGGGAAATGCCCTGGATAATACCCATGGAGCTCTCTATTTTTATCAAATTAATAATTTATATTAATTGGATAATATCTTTTGGATTATCATCTCCGTCTTCACGGGTCTGCCAATCTCTCTCTCTCTCTCTCTCTCTCTCTCTCTCTCTCTCACCCACACACACACACACACACACACACACACATATATATATATATATTTTACTACAACCACGCTCTCCCGTAGACTTACATGTCATCTTTCTGATCAGAGTACAATTAAACAACATTTCTCAGAAAAACATAAACATGTAGGTAATATCAGACAGATTTTAGTTAACAATTTCAGTAATCCTCACTCATACACACAGTAAAAAGAACCTTCAGATATTGGAGGCCATCTACATTAAATCCAAACAACCCACACTTAATAAAATCACTTTTAAATCTGGTCATAACACATTACATTGCATTTAAATACATGGTTCTGTTGTCATTTCGCGCTATCACGCGGTGTGACGTCATAGAACTGCATTGCAAATTTGCGAACTGCGTTTGTTATTTTCGGTAACTATTGCCGTTGCCTAGCGGAGTTTTATGTCAACACAAAATAAAATCGTCACTGATGGTAGATATTATTGTGTTACCGTCTTAATACCTCTCTGAAGATGGCTTATATGAGTCGAAAGCTTAGAACCAAATTAATAAAAATTTATCCAAATATTGGAGAATTTTTGTCTTTATTTTCAACTGAAATTAAAGCCAAAATACGACGTTTAGAACGGCTCATGATTAAACATAATAGGCATTCATTGTCTCTTATATTTAACAGTATATGTTTAGAAAAAATATAAATATATATAATACACTGAGAAAACGGCATGTATTTTTGGATGAATGTATTTTTCGTAATTTTCTTATACTTGATCAGACACTGGTGTATTTCCATACATATCTTGATAAATATGGAATAATTCTATTTCGTTCAATGGTGTGTACTTGTGGCAAAAAGACTAAGTCAAATAGCAGACTTCTACTTGACACTTTTGGCGTGCGAACTTCCCTCTTCTGTACATTGTTCATTTTACGTAGAAAGGTTGGTGTCGCGGAGGATCGGCAAAGATTTAATTTCTTTCGTCTTTCTCTCACCTGATTAGAAGATACCGCTTCAAAAGAAGGTACATATACCAACACTGTCTCTGACGACATCGACGAACCGGTTAAGTAGACTAGAGAAAGGCGTCAGTTGGTATGAAATAGCTATTCAGTGTGGGAATTCTTTCACACGTAAGACGCAAGAATAAGCTCTAATCACTCAAGTGTGTGCAAAAATTCTTTCACACGCATGGAGGCATATATATATATATATATATATATATATATATATATTTCCAGGTGAAGAGGACTCAAGGTTTTTTTTTATTTTGAGTGCTCTGGCATTTATTTTATTATAAGCAGTGCTCAATATAGTGAGTATTATAGAGCTTAATATAATTATATAGTTATGTATCAATTGTACATTGCGAGATGGAAATATCTATGTTTCCAGATAGATTCTCATCATCAGGCAATGTTGGTGTAGTTGTGCAGATGATTTACATTTAAACACAAAAATTTCCATGTCGCAGTGTACAATTGATACATAATTTTATTATTATTTATATATATATATATATATATATATATATATATATATTGCTTAATGGGTGAGGTTGTTGCGCATTTCCTGCTGGTAACAGTAATTGGTCTTAGAAATCAAATATACTTTGTTATCATTCCCAAAACGACCAAGCTCAGTTCCAACAAGGCTTACAGCCACATCACCGTCCCTGTACGATCAGTGAAATTAAGCAACGTCAATTCTGGTCAGTAGCTAGATGAGTGACTGTTTGGGATTACCAGGTGCCGTATGCTTAGATATGTGGCTAGTGTAATAGATAATGACTCCGAATTGTAAATCGGAGAACCGAGTTCGAATTCCAGTTGAGTATGTTGCATTCACTTGCGCACAAATACTCTTTTTTATTAATCCGTCTCTTCTTCCTCCAGCTAGGGTTTAAATAGCAAGACATATTAGGTTCTTTGGCCTTGAATGGCAACCAATCTACCGCAGAAAGTAACGGCAACCTACAGCGGTAAAATCTTCTGTCCAATCAGTCATGTCCCTTTCGAGTATCACGTATGGCACTGACTGACATGGGTGTGGGTTTGTGTCAGCCAGCTTCAGATATATTTGATATTACTTTTGAACTATAGAGAGAATTTCTTATTTTTATCCAAATGTTAATACAGTACATTAGTTTATAATGAACAGTGAACAATAAACAAATTCGAAAGTCGGATTTTCTTAATTTTTCACAGTATACTCATTTTATTTAATTAGATTCTTTGTGATGAAAGAGAAAACAATCGCTGTCATAGAATACATCTGAGTAACATGGTTATGGAGCGGATGCAAATAGAAAGGAAACTTATACTTAGCTTCAGGAAGAGACTGCGGAGCACGGTTTGCGGGTGATATGAATAGGAAAAATGTTCAGCGCGACAAAGTATAGGGGCGAGTGAAAGTCCATGATCGCCTACGTTCTGAAAGAACATAGCAATAAAGAAGAAAGTGTTATTGTTAATGTTATAATAATAGCAAATGGGACTACAACTCAAAAGCTTTCAGCGCAAGTGCACCATCAGTTACGGTGTTTTATTCCACTTCCTGATGATGTTTCACTAACCCCGAAACCTGAAAGCTTTTCAGTTGCAATATGCCATTAACTTAACAATAACAATAATAACTCTCACTCCCTCTGTCTTTCTCTCCCTCTCTCTTTCTCTCTCTCTCTCTCCCTATATATATATATATATATACCAGCAATCAAGAACAGCTAAATCAATAAAGGAACCATGTTTCCTGTGTCTTCAAGAAAAAAATTGAAATTATGAAATACATGAATAGCAACAAACTTTTTAACCCAGAGGCATGAAACCACAGTAAACTGCAATCGCATTAAAGAACTAACCTTACAATCATGCTAAATTATACTACAAAAGCCAAAGCTAGGACCCCTTAGAGACGATAAACCTTTATAGTACTAACAACACTCTTACATCAAATTTTACCTATTACACACCACAAACTGTGATCTAATTTAAAGTTTTATAGAAAAAAGTGATTTCCTAAATTCAAAATTAAGGTTAAACATACAAAATTAGATTAATTATAAAAACTGTACGTAAATACAAAAATATTGTATAGTTGTACAAATAAACATTAAAGATAAGACCAATCCAATCCTTTCCCACTCTTTACACTTTTTTACTCTCCCCCTCTAATAAACCCAAGGAATAAAGTCTAGCCATGCGACCATAAAGCCTATACCTTATCATCTAATGTTAAATCTGTCTACAAAATTCTCGACATTTTCATTAATCAACTATATTCCCTACCCATCCCTCTTTTCAAAATTCGAACGGACAATTTACAAGACTTATTTCCTTATCGCTAAACCCCACCAACATCCCACACACAACTCGCCAAGTATAAGAAGAGAGACTTTCCATTCCTTTCCACGCCGCCTGATGAGACATTGTAATTTCAATGTCGAAACATAATGTACACTTTGTAGTGGATAAAAACAATTTGTACATGTTATAAAATATCATTTATAATATATATATATATATATATATATATATATATATATATACTATCGGCCATAATTATTAGGCAACCCCAGTGTATTAAAATAATGATGTATTTCATTCTATTTTTTGTATTGATTGCCAAGTGAATAATTGTAAATGAAAATAGAATGGTTCTTTTGTTAATACTGCACAATAACATGTGAATCAAATGAATTTATAAATATTTAATAATTACCTATATTGCAGTTTCATCAATGAAAGAATGAAGAAAATTTAGGGTGATTCAGACGAGTTCATCTTTGCTTCCTTGCCTTGTAAAATTTTGCAAAGTAATAATAACGAAAGAACCATTCTATTTTCATTTGGCAATAAATACTAAAAATAGAATGAAAAAATCATTTCTTTTTGTTATAGTGGAACATCCTGCCACTCTCCGAGAATAGAATGCTCTACTTTATAAAAGATGGTAACGAGCGGTACGAATGGAAAAAAGTCTTAGGCATTCGCCTGACTCCTCTATGACACTGTCAGCTCTCTGCTTCCGAGCAGAGAGCACAAACCCAGTCGTGGTTCCGCCGAAGGGTAGAATCACGACTGGGGAATAATAGACAGAGATTTTTTGGCCCGGCTATATGGCCGGGAATACCCACTATAAAATGACCATGTGTCACATCTGGCCTTGTGTGGGAAGGCTAGTAAATACAAAAAGTCTTAGGCATTCGCCTGACTTTTCTATGACACTGTCAGCTCTCTGCTTCCGAGCAGAGAGCACAAACCCAGTCGTGGTTCCGCCGAAGGGTAGAACCACGACTCGGTAAAAATAGACAGACATATTTTTGGCCCGGCTATATGGCCGGGAATACCCACATTAAAATGACCATGTGTCACATCCGGCCTTGCGTGGGAAGGCTAGTAAATACAAAAAAGTCTTAGGGGAAGGCATTCACTATTCGATAGTCGATTCCGCTCAAACCCGTGTCTTGCCTATATGTATATTATTGTTAATTGTACCTTAGTACAATAAATCTGTATTTCTTATTCCTGGTGTGGAGTTCCATTCTTCAACTGATCCTTTTATACTGTATTCATTTTCGGGATATATCACTTTTGAAAAAACTGGAGTAGCCTAATAATTATGGCCGGTAGTGTGTATATATCTTGTCATCCGCAAACAGTCTTGTTTTGCTGTATCACAGCTCACCAGTACGGTTAGATATTCTAATGCTTCTAGCCAGTATTGAAACCTGACCAAATTGACATCAGTCGGTGATTCTAACCACTAAGCTATGGGCCCTCGGTGGAGGGAGACGGATTCCAGAGTGAGACTGTTCTCGTTCCACTGCTCATGTCCATTTCTTGTTTTTATGTAACATTGTTAGCTTGTTACCACTGAATGCAATTCTTCATATTCTTTTATGTACCATATCCTGTCAGGACGTAGGCGATCATGGCTTTCCACATCTTCCTGTCCCTGGTGGCTCTAAGCACGCTTTCTCCTGTTGCACCATGCAACTCTCGTTCCGTCATCCACCTAATCTGGTTCTTTCAAATATGTTATCCGATGCTTTCCTCTGTCTCCTTTTCCATCTATCTGGCCTTGTTAGTAACAGGTTCTCCAAGCCCCCGCTTCCTCATTGAATGTCCCAGGAAATTTAGTTGTCTCTTCCTGATGCGCACTATTAATTAACCTTTTCGTCTCCATCCTTTTCAAAACTTCGTCATTGATCACATGCTCGGTCCATTATATCCGCAGCATCCTTCTGTAGAACCACATTTCAGATGCTTCAACTTTTTCCTTCATCTTTGAAGATATTGTCCAACATTCACTGCCATATTGAAGAACCGACATCCCATAGCAATCCAGTACTCTCCTCTTTGTTTCTAGCGAAATTATCCTGTTTCTTTATACTCTACTCAACTTCTGAAATACTTCTTTCGCCATGCCAATTTGCCTTCGGACCTCAGTGTAGTACTTTCTGTCTTCTGTTAGAACATTTCCTAGGTATTTAAATTTCTGTACCTGCTTCATTTTAGAGTCCCTCACCTGTAATTGGCATTTTGGGCTGCTCTTTTTGCTGATGACCATGCATTCGGTTTTCTTCCAGTTTATTTGTACTCCTTCTTGTCACTCTCTTCAGCTACCTTCTGTCGGAGGTCTTATAGTTTTCTTTATGGCATGACTTCTAGGGTTCTCAGAATAGTTACACTGTATAAGTTGAATAGATCCGCTGAAAAGACTCATCCTTGTTTTACGCCCTTTTCTATCTTGTATATCTGCTGAATTCGTTACCTGTTCGTATGCAATTACACTGCCCGACACAGGGGTGGAACTTACATCCAAAGTCACAAATCAACGCTTTTACCCGTAGGATCATTTGATTTAATAAACTTACAGTCATTATCTTAACTATGTTGCTGATTAGGTTACTACCACTTTTGCTGGGTGTAGAGTTTTGACTGCTGCTGCTGCTCATTTTTTGACTTCTGCCGTTGGTGCGGATGCAGACATGCTGTCATGAGTTTTTCGCTTCAATATTGTATTTATTTCTGTGCTAGTCCAAGGTGGTCCTAACCTAGCATAGAACATGCGCTATGAGGTCCTCCTGAGTAGCCAATTATAGAAGTAAATCCAGTTCGTTTGCATTTGAGTATATAAGCATTTACTTAATTAAGATATAGGTAAATACTTCTTACTTGAGAATAGGTAAAAATGTGAGGAATAGATTGGTCACTTCTATTTCAAAATGTAACTTTTTATTTGGTTCAGGTATAGGTACATATTTTTCGTACACAGGTAAGTCTATAAGCATTTATCTGCTTCGGGTATAAGTAAATATTTGACCATTATATTTGACTGTATTATGTTTTCCTTGGATGAGGATAGATAAATAGTAATCCTTTACACATGATATTCATAAAGTCTGGATGCGTAGATAAAAATGCTTATTTCTAAAAAATGGAATTTTCAACATTTTATTGAACCGGAATATTAACAAATAACATCTTCAATATGATTTCTATTATTTGTGATGTAAAGGTTGATGAGTTTTGTAGGATTGACTTGAACATGATACTATAACTGCATATTACCGTCATTTTTAGTACATTCACTCTTTATACACTCAATTAAGTGTGTTGCACTTGTGAATTTCATTGAGTACACCTCCATCTTTAACATATCCAGGAGAAAGAAGTCGATTCTTTCTGCTTTCCACAAAACCAGGTTTAATGTAAGAAGGTAAAAAATATTCTTAATAAAATTTCTTATGTGTCGAGACTTTAAGGGCACCCTATATATGTGTCTTAACATTACAATCTGTTCTCTTTGGAAATCATACCACTTTTCACGAGGTAAACTCAGCTAATTCTACATCACCCCGACACTAAAGACTTGATACGATAGGCACTGTTTATTTAACTTAAGACAATGTGTACCACAGGTATGTGTTAAAAAAAGCTCAGCTTGACTTGCGTCACGAAATCTAACCAAACTGTCCAAACGTTCTTCGTTGAACCAAAAACTGTTCAGTACGTTTTATGATAAAAACCTAATTTGCTGGTTATTGTATCCCAGATGGAAAAGAATGATTTCCTTAAGCAGATGCCCCAAGAAAGAATCTTGAAGCAAAAGCCTTCAGCGATCGAACTTCTAATTCGAAAATCGAATATCTTCGTCCGAATAATACTTTTGAATTAGTAACAATTGAATCGAATTATGTGGCAACTAAACTATTTGGCCATATTTACCCACCATGCCATTACCAGATCAACTTTTTAAAAAGCAAATATATATATATATATATGTGTGTGTGTGTGTGTGTGTATATATATATATATATATATATATATATATATATATAATGTATTCTATGCATATATATATATATATATATATATATATATACACGCACACACACATACGGGGTATATGAAAATTACTTTTACAAACCCGAAGACGGGTTACTCACACCAAAGTAAAGATAAAAGTCTATATAAATATCTGTCCGCAAATCCTTTGTTTTTGAGTTATTAATTTTAACGTGTACTGTCAGTCAGTTAAGTGCCTTGGGCGATCATGTCTCGAAAGAGGCATGACTGACTGGGTAGAAGATTATCACGCAGTTGGTTGCCATTGCTTTCTGCGGTAGACTGGTTGCCGACCAAAACTATAGGATCCAATCTGTCCTTTTATTTAACCCATACCTGGAAGGAATAGACGGATTAATAACTTTCCCAAGGGTATTTGCGCGTAAGTGAATGCAATGAATTCAGGTGGAATTCGAACTCGGCCCCCCGATTTCTCGTTCCGAGCCGATATCTAATGCACCGCAACGCACATCCAACGTGTATTGTAGACGCTCTTAAATGTACAATCTAAGATATAATCCAAAAGTAAGGACCCTGTCTCAGTAACGCGACGAATAAACACCTACAAAGTGTGGGCGATTCGGCTGCCTTCGGTCTTGAAACGTAATCTGATACAGCCGTGCAACCTCGCGTCCATTACCATTTGCGCGACGGCCGTATGTAAAACCATAGCTGTTTCCCACGATCGATTTCCTCTCAATACTCTAGCATCTGAGAGATGTCAACTGTACAGGTAAGGATACGTACGATTGACCTACATACATGCATACATAGAATATCCGATTTAGAATATTAAATCCGAAGACATATTGGGATGGCCAATGCTGCATTCCAGAAGCTAAGCAGAGTATGAAGAAACCGGAAAATTTCGTTGGAAGCAAAGAAAAGTGTACTGAACTGTTACGGAATGTGTGGCAGCCAATGCAGGGTAATCTCCTCAAAGATAAGTAAGAGACTAAAGGGAACACAAATGTGGTTCTACAGAAAGATACTGAGGATACCATGAACCGAACACGTGAGCAAAGACGAGATTTAAAGAGAATGGAAACAAAAATTAAATACATACTTAACATCGGAAACAGACAGTTAAAATTTCTCGGTCAGGTAATGAGGAAAAGGGGTTTGGAAAGTCTGATACTCACGAGATAGCTTGAGGGTAAGAGGGACAGAGGAAATCACCGTGTAATATATAGGATGCACTTTGGCAAATGAATGGCAGAAATAACAAATAGATCTACAAGATTCTCAGGAATATGGAGAGGGCTATGATCGCCTACGTCATGAAGTAGACAAAGATGCAATTAATCCGTATATTACACTCAGCGAACAGAAACTGTACAAATACTTCTTTTTTATAATTTCGCCCCAAGCAAGGCAGGTTCGCCATCGGTGCGCAGGGAGTTACAGGGAGAGAAAAAAAAGGGACATGGGATGTCGAAGAAGTGATAAGAGATGGATCAGAATCAAGTAGATAGAAGATGGCAATTGATGTTGATTGTAATATTTTAGAGATTGTAGCTGTCAGGTTAGGAAGCAAACGAAAAGGAGTTCCGCAAACAGGAAGTGCGAGAAAAGAGACTGAGGGTAGAAGTTGTAGTTATATTTAACTAATTCGACGGTAAAAGGGTGGGGCTTTGATGTCAATTTAGTAGACCGCCTTAATACACGAGGTCGGGGCACCAGGGATAAAGCTCTTAAGAGCAGTCTCCATTAAAATACTTGTAGAAATGAAATTTAGGAAGCCACATCACGTCGTCGAGAAAGTGACTCAAGTCGAAATGCCAAGTCAGGATTGATTACATTGAAGATCCTTTATAATGATGTGGTTTCTGTTAATATTTCTTTCCGCTCCGCTTTCTCCAGGGACCTTCTACCAGCAGAATATTTTACTGCTACTAAAGAGCGGACTGGACTGCTTCTGAGATTTCCTTTGTATTGTCCCTTTGAACAAAGATTTCAGTCTCCATGTTGAAAACTGTGCCTCCGAGAACTTCCCCTTGTTGAAAGATGACATCGATGCTTTAAACCAAGCCAGAAAATTCTGTCTACAGCCTCATTCGTACCCTTGGTTCTCTCCTGTTTTCTCGGCCATTGCTCACAGTAATCACTCCTTCCCGCTTTACGCGAGTGAAGCGTCCGATTATAATAGGCGCTTTTTTGTCTCTGCTCGTAATAAATGCAAGCGTATCCTAAATTATGCTAACCTGTTGCTTGCTGATTGAATAAAACAGCAAGTTTGGTTACAAAGGCTACTGATGGCACTGAAAAAGTGTGTTAAACAACAGCAAACCCTCAATAGCGCCTCTATTCAATCAGTTTGAGGTCCTCGCATCCACAGCGGTCAAGGCTGAGTGCATAGCTCGTAAATTCTCTTCCAACTCCTCACTTGACTCGTCTGGTGTACCCACAACCGACTTCCCACCTATAACTGAGGCTCAACCGAGTGATATATATATATATATATATATATATATATATATATATATATATATTATATTTTAGAACATGTACAAGTTTGTTTTCTTTTATCCACTACAAAAAAAAATTGTACGTGTTCTAAAATATAATTTATAATAAATATTCACAGCTCTTTATTATATATCTGTTTTAAATTAATGTTTTGGACGTTGTAAATTTTTCTTCGTTCCTTATTCACTCAGATATATATATATATATATATATATATATATATATATATATATATATATAACCCGGTCTCTGGTCTCTAACATAATTTCTAAGCTTGACTCACGTTAGACAAGCGGTGGTGATGGTACTCCTGCCATCGTCCAAAAGAAACGTGCCACTGAACTCTCCCCTTTCCTCTCCAAACTCTACAACTCCTGCTGCTCTAGCTACCATTTTCCTGCTTTTTCTTTGGGTACCATTCTGACCGCTATAATTCTCGCCCTATCAGCTTCACACTGCTTTTTGGCAAGGTGTTCGAGGCTATTTTCAATGCTGAAGTGGTTCATCATCTCACATCGCACAACCTACACTGACAAGCAGTATGGCTTCCGCTTCGCCAAGTCTACTGGTAATGTAGTAACGGCGATCACTGAATATATATACCAGGCTCTTGATTAGAATGCTGAAGCACGAGCAGTTGCCCTGGATACATCGAAAACGTTTGACAGGGTTCAGCATGCTGAAGGAGAACGGTATATTTAGACGAAAGTTCCTATCAAATCATGAAATGAAGGCCATTTTGAACGGATATTTTTCCAGATTATTTCATATGAACGTAGCCGTTGTTCAAAGCCCTATGGTATATCCTAAGTTTTTTCTGATTTCATCAATGATTTTCATGGTGTAATCAGTGCCCATTATTTGCTCCCGTCTCAATAAGAAATCTGCCATGTCAAAGTTAACTTTGCCACTTCGAAAGGACCTTCAATCTGTGTTTGATAAGTAATGGCTCGTAGATTCATTCCCTTCTCCCTAGCTAGAGTCAGTAATTTATAGAACAACATTTTACAGAAATTATAGTTTTACCAGGTTTGCGCATCTAGAAACTGACATTTTTCCGTTTCTTCTTAGCAACATAGATCGAGCTCAGATTGAACGCAAGTGATCTGTGAACACCGATTTTCAAATATGCTTTGATCTGTACATTGCATTTTAACTCTGGCTTTATGGATAGGATCGTAGTCATACCGAAAAGTGAACCTTTCCTCCAATCTCAAGTTTTGAGCAGACTGTAACAATTTATCTTCGAAGATAGTCAAGTATTAGTATAAACGATGTTGAAAGTTTTTCGCCAGACAATAATAGATTTTTTAATAAACATTAGAGAAAACACCTTACCTAAGCGTACCGATTTTTGGAAAAATCGGAGAAAACACCTTAGCTAAGCGTACCAATTTTTGGAAAAATCGGAGAAAACACCTTAGCTAAGCGTGCCGTAACAATTTTACATTGATGTAAGGGCCTGTTTCGTCAAAAGATAATGGTGTGCTTAAGTTAGACTTCCAGATTTCTATAATCTGGTAGTCTAACTTAGGCAACCCTCTATCTAGATCATTATCAGAGTCAATTCCTGCCGAAAGGTCAGTCAGTTAAGTGTGATAAGTGATATACTCTTGGACTATCATGTCTCTTTCGATGCATGATTGGCGAGGCAGAAGAGTTTGCTGCAATAGATGGCCATTTATTTCTGCAGTTGACTGGTTGACAACCAAAGCTATAGAATCCAATCTGTCCTGCTATTTAACCCATAGCTGGATAAAGAAGAGGTGAATACCCCTTCCTTAATTGTAGTTGCTTGCGAGTAAGTGAATGCAACAAATTCGACTTGAATTCGAACTCGCCTCCCCGGTTTCTCGTTCCAAGCCGATATCTACATTAGCAGAACGCACCGCAATACAGTAACAACCAGGCAATTCTTGACTAATTACACGATTGAAGCAGGATAAATAGATGAAAACCCAAGAGTGAAAAAACAAAAGAAAAAGAAATAAAAACTAGAATTCGAACTCGGCTCTCAGATTCCCCATTTCGGGCTGATATCCATTGTACCACAACGATGAAAAGACGCAAGGCATTAATAAAAGTTTGTGTTTGATTTTTGTTTTACGGAATATCAAACTCCGTGGGTTATTTAATGCCAAAAAAGGTGGAGGTTTAAGTTGTTTTTTTAATATTCGGCTACAGTGAGAAGGTTAATTTAATCAGATTTGAATTAAATAATTTTGCCCTATTCCCTTGTAGAAAAACTGAAAACTTCTTCCAGCTTTGCACTCAAAAATGCCTCTCTGAGAATAATATTTTTCCTTCAAAAATATGCCGTGGTAATAATTCTCTCTTTAAAAATGCATTGTTGGCAACACCTTTCCTTCAAAAACGTATATTTTTCTATAAAAGTCCACTCCCATGTATATATTTCTATAAAATATTTCTATACCCTTACAGCGACTTGACCCCAGTTTGGGGGCCAACCACCTGCCCATAGCTGGGACCACAATAGGTGCTACCACCCCGGGTCAGGGTAGAGCTGAGAACAGCAGCAACTAAGAGGTGGCTCTATGCTCCTCACAACCTCTCAGAGACCTTGCTGCAGGATGCAGTTTACTGTTATGCCCCGGACCAGCATTAATAAGAGAGAATAAATCTTAAAAACTATTTTTTATAGATTTTGATCGCGCGCACACACTCATACAAACATAGATATAAAAAAAAAAGCGAGTAAGGACTCATAACTCTCAAACAAACATTAATATTTAATCTAATTAACTTCTGGGAAACATCTGAGAAAACACTTTAGCCAAGTGTGTTGTTACTATTTTACATTAGTGTCAATCACTTAAGTGTCATACACGCTTGGGCGATCATATCTATTTCAAGACATGATTGACTGGGTAAAAGTTTATCCCGCAGTTGGTTGCCATTTCTTTCTGCTGTAGACTGGTTGCCAGCCAAGGCTATATAATCTATACTGTTACTTAACCCATAACTGGAGAGAAGAAATGAATTAATACCTTTCTCATAGCTAGAGGGAGAAGATGTATTATATTATTAAGTAGTAATTAGTGGGGGATTAGTTTGTTATTTTATAACAACAGAAAACCGGTCCCTCACTTTATCCTCTGTAAAAGCCTTAATCATAATTCCCACTATTATATTCAGTCAGTCAGTTAAGTGCCATACGTGATACACGCTCTGGGCGATCATGTCTCGAAAGAGACATGACTGACTGGGCAGAAGATTATACTGCAGTAGGTTGCCATTGCATTCTGCTTTAGACTGGTTGCCAGTCAAGGCTACAGAACCCAATCTGTCCTATTATTTAACCCGTAACTGAAGCGAAAAGACGGATTAATACCTTTCTCAATGGTATGTTGTGCTTAAGTCAATGCAAGGAATTCAACTAGAATTCGAAATCGGCACCCCGGTTTGTTTTCCGAGTCGATATCCACTGCACCACAACACACATCCTTATAGGTACATACTCGTTAATAAAACGCACAACGCACATATATGCACATACTCGTTAATAAAAAATCTTTTAATCATTCCACCTCAGACAAAGTGAAAAAGTCACGTTTTTGTTCAAATTCGCCTTATTAGAATAGAAACAAAAGTTTAGCAAATTTTGTCATCTGTTTCCTCTGTATATTGGCTAAAAGGAATTTTTCTTGTATCCAGATTTTTAACATGTTGACAATGATCTGTCATCCTGCTCCCCCTAGTTAAGGTAAGTCCCTTTTTGTGTACCTAGCTAATGTGAATGCATGTGTCTCCCGGCCTGTCCTCGGGATTATCTTTTTGTTATGATTCAGGACGAGATTCTCGTGATTTCCCACTTTGCTTTCTCCTATTTTTTCATCTCGTCTGGGTCAGTATTATATTTTCCCCGTCCACGTTTATTTTCTCCTCTCCACTTCCTCTGGAAAGAGAGCTTCTTGATTTTGTCCTCTGGACGGAATACAGCGGCCTCTTTGTTTTGTGGGTAGGTGGGGTCCAACTGACATCATGTTTTTGTTTGTATTTTGAGTTGAAAATTTTCTTTTGGGGGATTATTGTCATACCCCTTCCCATGTCATTTCATGTTGAATTTTTAG
Organism: Ascarosepion bandense; assembly: GCA_037127315.1. Taxonomy (NCBI): domain Eukaryota; kingdom Metazoa; phylum Mollusca; class Cephalopoda; order Sepiida; family Sepiidae; genus Ascarosepion; species Ascarosepion bandense. The sequence continues at coordinate 3,656,041 of JBBBDQ010001156.1, forward strand.
ACATATTTTTGTACATATTAAAATTTTTATGTTCATTTGGGGTGTTTTTAATTACCCGGAACGTTTTGTGGTATTTTGGTACATGAAGGATTGAATGTTGATGGAAAGATTCTTGTGGTAATTGGAAAAATTGTAACGTATGGCTGTGTCGTGAATCGAATTAATTAGGTATACGATAGTTAGTTGTGGACCATCCTAAGCTTTTTCTACCCCTCCCTTTTTGGCCTTGTGCCACAACTATATTATTATATATAGTAAATAAGATGATCTGTCATCCTGAGTCGGAGTGTCCGGCCAGTTTCACTACAGTAGTGTTTTTTAAACCTTTGCATATTATAATATGTATCATGTTCTCTGACTTGTGAAGTTTTTTGAATTTTGAATTTAGGACCGTCTTTTAAGTGAAATTCGTGACCTTTTAATAGGCAGCTCTGCAGTAGAGTCGGTTGTATCTTCTCCTGGGTCTTTTCTATTTTGGTTTGCTGTTTTGCACTCATCGGCATCTTTTAGGCACTTTAGTCTCCGTCTGCTTTTTATGATTGGGTATTTTTGTAAGAGGGTTTTTATTTAGTTCGACTTGTGTACGTTAATAAAACTATCAGTAGTTATAATATTACACGTAATAATGTGTGTTATAACACTTTTAGCAATGATAATATTCTACGCAACAGTGAGCGTTAATAACACTGTCAGAAATGATAATATCGCTCGCTGCCGTACGTGTTAAAAACACTAACAGCAATGAGAAAATTATACCAAGACTTCCATATTTTAATTATAGAAAATATTTTTTTTCCAAAGGAAAAAACAAACTTTTTTCGCCTATTTTAAAGGCAGATATTTACGAGCTAGTTTCACTTAAAAGTAAATGGCTCACATGTCAAACGAAAAATTACATTTAATTCTTCTTTTTTTTTTTGTTGTTGTTTGTTTTTCGGCGCTCTTATTAATGAACAGTATCTAAATCGGTCTATTGCTTGGTAAAGGTAACTCTTGCTTGTACAAGAGTATAACTGGACACAATAAATTAATCGAAAAAGCAACACTTCGAAAATTAGGATCTTAATATCGAGAAAATAATTAGAACTTAATTAACTTAAAAAAGAAATCATTTAAAATTTTTATTCTTAAGTTTTTTATTTTGCAACAATGATAAAGAAATTGAAAAGAACCTCTTTGCCTCATGCAAATTACACAAAAAAAACATATCCGGTGACCTTTACCTTGAAAAGACGTACTTCCATGTTAATTTTCGGCTTCCTCTTGGAAGAAATATGACCTTCAACTTGGAAAACACGTACGTACATAATATATATATATATATATATATATATATATATATATATATATATATATATATATATCAACCTACTTACAAGATTAATTCATTAAAGCATCAATAAACTACGTCTTCTTCTGGGCGGCTAAAACACGTGTGTTAATTTCTTTTTTCTGTTTCT